>RJWM01000269.1:0-246995 GCA_004363535.1 Dasyprocta punctata
TAGCAATTCTAAATGTGCATGCATCTAACAAGAGAACTCCAAAATATATAAGGAAAAAAATATGACAGAGTTAAGGGAAGAAATAGATTATTCCACAGCAAAGCCTAAAGACTTTCATTAATAAAAAGAACTAGATACAAGCTAAAATTAAATTATTCTCAGTATTATTATAAATGAACATTTAAATCACATTATAATTCCATTTTGTAATTCCTAGGGCAGTTACAATAAAAAGACCGAAAATAACAAGTGTTGGTTTGGATGTGAAGAAACTGGAACCATAACACATTACTAGTAGAGTCAAAATATCATACAACCACAATGGAAAACACATTAGTAGTTCCTCCAAAAGTTAAATATAGTTTTAGTATATGATTAGTCATTTCATACTTAATTTTATAATCAAGAGAATTGAAAACATATGTCCAAACCAAATTCTGTATATGAATGCTTATTACAGTAATATTCCTAATAGTGAAAAATAGAGACAATCTAAAAGTCTACCAACTGATAAAAAAGATAAACAAGTTTTGGTATAACTACACAATGGATTATCACTCAGTCATAACATAAAGAATGGAATATTAATGTATGATATGAATATATCCTTTGAAACCATTATTCTAAGTGAAATAACACAGGCAAAAAGTTTGTATATTATATAAATTCATATGTGTGAAACATTCAGAGTAATAAAAGCAGAAAATAGATTAATAGTTATAATTGTATTGAGGAAGAAATAGTGAAGAATGATAGTAACAGGTATGGGGTTTATTTTGAAATGATAAAATGTTCTAAAATAAGTGTGAAACTTTTGCTATCACATGAAATGTTAAAATATTTAATTTTATGAACTCAAAATCAGTTTTATGGTATATGAACTATACCTTGATAAAACTTTTACTAAAATTTTTAGAAGAAGTCTGAGAATTTCACTGTTAGCTCTTGTATATGGAAACCTTGGCTGATGGAAAAGCAATTAATTCTAGTAAGTTGGTAATTAGTGGTATCTATTTTCTATTAGGAAAATCATTCTAATTGTAATAACTATAATTTCAATAGATTGCTTATATTAGGTATTAAAATAGTGCTTCATGGATGGCTTTTATTGCATAACTCAGTAGAATTACATAAGTTACACAACATAAACCCTTTCAACTATGTTTGAAACACAGTTTATCAAAGGTACAGATAAAAGCATATGCTTATCTTGGTGGATCACAGGACTTAGCTGGCTATACCTCTTGTTTGGAGTCTACTTCTTACACACCCGTTTCTCAATAGACATTCTCCATGAGCTGATAAATCTAATTCTATGAATCATGCCAAATACAGGAATACAGAAAACCAGGCCAAGTGCATGCAGCCCAAAGAAAGTATCTTAAATTCTTGCTCTCTCTCTCTCTCTCTCTCTCTCTCTCTCTCTCTTTCTCTCTTAGTCTCTCTCTCAGGCATCTTTGTATGATTACTATCTTGAGAGTATAAAACCATGTGTGCCAATTTCTAACAATTTTTATGAGATTGAGTAGTAAAAAAGGTCTGTCAAGAAAACTTACAAGGATCTTATGGACCCTCAAAAACCTGGGGTTGGGCATAGTTGTAGGATGGAAAGTCAAGGACTACATGGAGCTCTCCTTGCCACAGAGCAAGAAGTAGACCCACACACTTCTTGGGCTCTTGCCTTGATGATACTGTACTTCCCAGGCAGAATCAACATGGACTTCAGCTTCAAGAAAATACAAGTTTATCTAAAAGTTGGTTTGGACACGATTGTGATGTTGTGGGTTTGTTACAAAAATATGTAAGTTTTTCAGTTATCTAAGTTTTTACTTAAACATTTCTGAGTCCACTATTCATTAAAAAGTAGAATTCAGGTTGTAATTTTTCCAAAATTTTTATTATTACATCACTTAAGATACTGCTATTACATCATTTTTACATAGTTTTCTATAGATAATAAAAAAATAACATAATAATTAAATGTGATATATAATAAATAAAATATTGACATAGTATAAATTATATATCTAAATCACAAACATAAATGTGTAAGTATGTTTGTTCAGGATATGACTATTGATTTTAAGAGTATTATTTTATCTAATGGGATTAAAAGTTAATGCTTTTTGATGTGGAAATGAGCTGAGGATATGTTGGAAGTGTCTCCTGAAATATAAAATTGTCATATGAATTCAGAGGGCTGAGTTGTGTCCAGTCACTGCAGAGTTCATGTGTACTGATTTCTGTGGGATCAAATGTTTAATCAAATATTTGCCTTTCCCATTGGCTCTTCTATGAGATGCCTAGCAATGCCTTTTATGGAGCCAGTGAAATGACATTGGCCAACATTAGTTAGGTCAACACTGGCCAACATTTCTCAGGTCAATGGTTAGGTCAACATTGAACCTAACCGTTGAATTTGATTTGGTTCTTGCCCAATTTTGTATGACCAGATTTGTGGAAAGAATTAAGTTTGTGAACCAAAAGACCACTGACTAGAACTTAGCAAAATAATTACACCCAGAGTTGAAAAAGGTTAAGTCTTACACTTCTATTTCCAGAGTTACTACTACTGTGATTTCAAAGGTCATGAAAACTGAAATCAGCAGGTAATGAAGCAGAGTGAAGCACATGCAGAGGAGTGTTGGTTAGGAAAGTTTCTGAGAGGAAGGTCAACCAAGAGATCCATGAGAATAGAGGGCTCAGGACACACGCTGACTCGAGTAACAGATATCTAGAATGCAGTGCTGGTGATGAGTAAATGAGGGCTGAGAAATCAAGGTGAAGAACTGATGTATAATTGGGAGTTCAATTTGGTCAAGGCTATGTCAGAATCTGTGACTGGATGCCACGTCCTGGATTAAACCAGGAAGAAGATGCTCAGAAGATAGAACGAATAGGTGAATAGTCTACTGACTCTACTGGCTGAGATCCAGCCCAGCTTTTCTGGGGATCTTGGAGGACTAGGAGATTTCATGTGAGATTTTGGGCTGTCATCACCACCACCATCATCACCATCATCATTAAGATGATCCTACTACTTATTGGTATCTTATCTATGTTCCAGAAACTGAGAACTTGCATAAATTGCTTAACCTTCTCAAAAGCACTTTGCTTTAAATTTTATGATCTCATTTTCATAATAAAAAATAAAAATCACTGACACTGTGAGAAGTTAGATCACTTGCTCAAAGGACCTTAGGTAGTAAAAGATGAAGCCAGTGTTTAAACTGTCTATATGCTTGATAATGACACACTCTCTGTAGCCTCTCAACCCACTTCTACCTTTGAGGATAAATTGTAGTGGAAATTGCCAAATATAAGACAAGCTTATCTGACTTACTGTCTCACGTAGTCAGGGGTTGTGATTTACAGAAGAAAAGGTAGGAGCAAATATGGGAGGAATTGACAACCTACAGGGAAAGCACAGAGCTTTTACTTCTTATCAGATACTATACCAAACATAAAGTGTTCCCTGTACACCTGTGTTATGCTTCTCTGCATGTGGGGAGGCAGAAAAATAAATTACGCATAGTCTTCATCTCTTAAGTTCAAAGAAAGCTGGTGGGGTTCTTGTAGGTTCCCAGGGCCAACTACTGCTCTATTATTTGACCTCCAAACTCAAATCCATACCAAACAGAAACCACCAACACTAAGCTTTCATCAGTTTCCTAATCTCTAGGCAGTGTTTCTCTTTTGAGTTTTACTTTTTGTCCTATGCATGTGAAAGCAATATCGTTTATTGTGTTTTACTGTTCACAGAACTATCTCTTTCCCCATCATCATTGGGATTGCAAGATATTTAAGGGCAGAAATTCTCTCCTAGTCCTTTTTGTTCTCAATACCTATTGCTTAATACTGAGGGACATAGAGTTACTAAAGTTTATTGAACTGAATTTCATACATGACTAATCTAAGTGCCAATATATTAAGCAATCTGCTCAAGTCACAGGTAGATTCCTAGCAAGGGCAAGGAAAGATTTTTCCTACTTCTAATTTATGATGTAGTATCCTACAGGCCTCATCTGAGGTCTGTTTGTCTCTATGTATGCACTGGCCATTTGAAGACTGGATGGGACTGTGGTTGCTACCTTTCTACAACCATCCTCTGAGCACATGTATTATCACTTTCAGGTTATTTCTCTCTCTCTCTCTCTCTCTCTCTCTCTCTCTCTCTCTCTCTATCTCTATCTCTATCTCTATCTCTATCTCTATCTCTCTCTCTCTCTCTCTGCTATGTTTGCACCTACAGGCCCAGGATGGAATTTGAAAAATTTACTCAGCCCAGCAACAAGCATAGGGCTATTTTATTGCCTTTTATCTTTAATAAAGATATGGGAAATCCTAGTTTTGGAAAAGTAAATTGATCTCCATATAATCTTATGGTGAACTAGTGCCAAAAATTTGAATCAGAATCTAGTTTGAGATCTAATATCATTAAACTGTCACTGAATAATCACTGAAAGAGCTTGGGGCAAATGTGTTATCAATATTGGTGCTTTAAAAAGCATTATCTCCAACAACTCAAAAACTGTGTCTGTATAGAATTGTGAATATGTTTTGATGAGCTTGGAGAGAGATGTTGGCATTATTCGATATTGGCCCTTTAGATGGAAAGTGATGGGATCAAAAGAAATTTCAGTAAAATATTATTGACATTTTAATTCATATTCGTGTGGTTTCACACACAAACAAATTTTAAAAAATAAAACTGTGACAGAATTTGACATTTGACTGTATTATTTTCATTCAGGCTCATGTGTTCAGCTCCTTTACTGTAAGACACAGGGACAATTCAGACTACCACAGGTCAAGGAAACTTGTTGAGAGAATTGATAAGGAACCCACGACACAATGAGGGTGCAGCCAGGGAGCAGAAATGCAACTTTGCTCCACAGGAATCTAAGCATGAAATAAAGACTGTTCAGATTTCAAGAAAAGCATGGAATATCCATTATTAGGATCCACAATTGTACTCCCTGTGGTACCTTCCATTTCTGTCCTACTCCCAAGTGAGAATTTATTCTGTTTTCTCAGGTAATTTCCTGAGGGAAAGAAGAAATAGGATTTACCAATATAATATTTTGGGGATAGGATGTCACACTTTAAAAACCTTATCCTTCTTTCTAGCCTAGTATTGTCTCCCAAGTTGTCTTTCTATCAGATGCCCAAATGTCCTAAGTCATGTGACAAGAAAGGGAAAGACCGACTAGCTCTGGCTTCTGGTCAAACCAGTCAGTGTTAATTTTTTCTTGTCTGTTTTATCCCTTGCAGAAGAGAATATTTTTATATATGTGCTGCCTCGGTTTTTATTTCTGGCCCTGTAGTTATTTCTTGGCTGTAATACCTTTTGCTTCAATCTCATTACATTTGAGCAAGGTTGCTTCTGTGTAAGTTTATCGTCATTGCTAGACTGCAAGCTCTCTAAGAACAGGATTGTGATTGCTTAGTGTGGTGCCCTGGGCTATCAGTGTGGGTCCAACTCATAAGAGATCCTCCCCAGATATCTTCCAGATAAATGGGTGGCTTATAGGACAGTATTCTTTGGATTTGTTAAAACATAATGTGGTTCAGTTTTCAGAAGTCTGGGTTTCTTTTTCTGTGGATCTGTAGTACTTGTCCCTTGTTTAGTGATTTCATTTAGTAACTGAGGGCCTATCAGGTTTTCTGGGGATTGATATGGTTCTGAATATCTTGGAAAATTATTGTGAAAAGATGGCTGTGGCTACTCAGTTGGGACTGGGCAAGCCCCAGTGAAGTGAGAGGCTGGGTAACCGGTTGAGGTTGGTTGTGTAACACAAAAGGCAATCCACCCATATGAAAATACAATGCAGAAGGAGTGGTGCAGATCATATCTATTTCTGTCTGATCTAGAAAGCTTAGAAACAACTGACAAACCCTGCTTGGGATACATTCATATTCTCTCTGTGATACAGATCTTAAGGGTGTGATACCCACACAATCACAGCTTTGTTCCAGGCTGCACAATGAGCTTGCCACAGCCTTGGGCTCTGATGCTTATTCCAATGACTCTGCAGGCACTAGAGCTACCTAAGAGGACATTTATTTTTTCTCTACATAGCTTTCAGGATGCTTCGAAATTCCATCTATCAAAGTTTAGTTTCTTCCCACGCTACCTAGCCTGGGAAAGTATTATTTAGGGTGCACATGGGTGAGAAGTATGATGTCATAGAAAGTCACAGCCTGCCTAAAGGTCAAAGCTTCCCAAGCCCCCAATTCTTTACTGTACTGGACCAGTTGGTCTGTTTGTTAGGAAACATGTCAATGGTATGAAAGAGCACAGAGCCTACATCTGTTTTTGCCAGGGTCACATAAAGGCAGCTCATAGTAGTTTAAGCCAATGACATTTCAGGAAGTATTTAATTTAAAAATTTTTTTCTCAGAGTCTTTCTATCCCACATGGCTTATATTACAGATGGAAGAGAAAAGCAAATGGGGTAAAGGTAAAAAGAGGAGATTATTTTTAAAGATTGTACACAATTCCTGCCAAGTCATGGTGAATGGAGACAATGAAATGGATTTTTTAAAAGAGAAATTCTTGACCCCTCTTGCCTTAACATTCTAGAAAAAATAAGGCAAAAGTGTTACACTTGATATCAACTGTTAATTTCTCAATAGCTTTGAGGTTAAGAGCATAAGCTTTAGTGTCATAAAAAAAGTTTATATTTGGTTCGAATCCAAACTTTAATACTTAACTAGCTGTGGGGTCTTGGCTGAATTATTCCTCTAAGAGCCTGAGTTTTCTCACATGTAATAGGGATAATCAAATCTCTCTGTGTATTTCTTTTGAGGATTAAATGCATTGAAGTCAGGCACCAAGGACAATATATGACATGGTGATTGCTCAATGAAAGCAGTATGTAATATAATTCTATTTGAAGAATATTGACTTCCCTAGGGTTTGCCTGCCTTCTTTCTTAGTATCACCTGGAATTTATAGTGCTTTTTATAAAGGTACAAGGTCCTGAGAAACATTGAGCCAGGGGTTGTTCCTTAGCAAACACTGGACAGCAGCATTGGCAAGTGATCTAGGGAAAGAGAAAAGTATATTGCATTGCTTTTGAACCTCATCACGGCTGATGCCAAAGCCTCATCATAAAATGTGGATCTGCCTCACCCCCTTTGCCTCAATTTTGTTTGGTTGCTTTAACAGCTACACCCACAGATATCTGTAATGCTTGGGACTATGTGTTACCACATGTCCTGTGTAGTACTATAAAGGACTTTCTTGCCATTTGAGTTTGTCTTAAGTGTTTACTGATGTTGGTGTTATGTCTTTACTCATCTGTTTCTTGAATTTCTGGCTACTGTTTCCTAGTTTGCCAACTGTGAAACGTAATTGTTCAGTTTTAAGTAGCAAATCCGGTCATTTCCAAACTTGAGTTAATTGGCTCCCACTAAACTTTTCTAGTACTGAAGACCAAATATTTTAGTTGTGATGTTATGTATTATACTTACAAAAGCTTTATTGCTATGAGGAGGTATACAGGGCAGTGGTAAGAGCACAAAGGATGGAGCAGACCATTACATGTTCTAATCCTAGCCCTATTACTAACTGTGCATGTGAACTAAAACAATTTGCACCTCAACTTCTCTATCTTCATGGAATATTTATATGAATTTGATGAGAATGTATGAGAAGCACCAGCAAGAGTTCCTGTAACATATTACATGCTGCTGTTACTGTTTTTATGCACATTATATAGATTGCATGTTCCTCTCCAGGAGAAGTACTTTAACCAGACCGTCTTCATTGTATTCAGTTGCAGAACTTCAATGCAATGGCCCAATGGATTCCCCTATTGACAAGTAGGACTGGATTATGTAGAACAGAAGATAGGGGAAGAATCTTTTTATTCAGAGCTTGGTTTTTCTGAATACAAGGCAAAATAGTGTGTTGAAAGTTATTGCAGTTTTGTAAAACAAGGACCACACAAGCCACAAAAACAACTTTGGGCATGATATGTAAAACTGGTGTGCACAACGTAATGGAGTGAAGGGAGCTATGAACATTGCAACAGAAATTCAGAGGCTGACTGGACAACCTGGTCCTAGAATTCTTACCGCAATGAATGGATTGTCTACATTGAGGTAACAGGGACAGAGCAGTCATGGTGACTCAACAGTTCTTTTCATCTTTAGGTTAGATTTGATATTTCCCTTAATTCACCTGGTGGAAATCCATCATGTGTTCTAATGTACTCTGCAGACAGAAATCAGTGTCCCTTGTCAACTCCTATGGCATAGTACATTAGGTTTTAAGCTGCTCATGGTATCTGGGGGAAGGGAGATGTCTTCACACATTAGCTTAATAGTTTTTATTATAGTCAACTTTGAATCATGTTCTTTGTCTTACTCCATTTGGATTTCTGTAACAAAATACCAAAAACTGGTTAGCTTATAAATAACAGAAATTTATTTCTCACAGTTCAGGAGACTAGGAAGCCCAAGATCAAGGTAGCTGTAGATTTGTTATTTGATTTCTACTTTTTGGTTCATAATAGGCACTTTCTTGTATCCTCATGATGGAGGAAAGGAATTAGTGCTCTGGGGTCTTTTTTATATTGACACTAATCTCAATCATGAGAGTGAAGTGTGTGAGCTATCACCTACCATAGGTCCCAGATTTTAATACTATCACCTAAAGAGTTAGAATTTCAGAATATGAGTTTTTAGAGGACAAAAATTCAGAGTATAGAAATCTCCATTGCTTGGAAAATAATAAATACTAATACTCCATAAATATAGTAGTCTTCAGAAATAACTTAAAATTAATTTTCTCTGCATGCTGTTACAATGAAGTGCACATTATGAACTGAGTATTCATATCTAGTATCTCATTGGTTTCTTGGATCACCCCAATAAATTTTAGATAGCATTAGATTTTTAAGATGCTATTGTTGTATTATTTGCCTCTAGTTTAGAAAGGATCACTTTAGAGAATATGGGGGGGTGTATTGGGTAATACTATGTACCCCCAAGTCCTCATACTTTTGATGGGGCTGAGTCTAGTGCTTGTGTTCAGTTTGTTGTCTAGCACTGGGATTAGCAATGTGAGCATTGCACATGCCCAGGGGTGAAGCTAAGATACAATGTAAGGGAAGGCGGGTCTTCCTCTTCTGTGCTTTCACCTAACTCTCTCTCTCATCAGTGCGCCTTGCAGCTTTCAGCCGCCATGAATGGCAGCTCCTCCACACCATGATGACTTGGAGCCAACTAATGGACTGAAACTCCCAAGAAACTGTAAGAATAAACCTTTCCTTCCCTAATTTTGGGCGTCAGGTATTTTGTCTTGGCGACGAGCGAAAAGTAACTAAGATGGGGGCAAGAATAAAATCAGTGAAACCGATTAGAAGTCTTCAGGGCAGCATAAATCTAGATGAGAGATAGTGATGATTTAGACCAAAGTGAAAGGGATGGATATGATGGTTTAGACCAAAGTGAAAGGGATGGATATGATTAGATATACTTTGAAGGTAATACTAGCAGAAATTTCTGACAGAAAATATGTGGGTTAAGAGAAAAAGTAAGGAATCAAGTTTGTTGGCTTCAATAAGTAAGATGATGAAAATTACCACAATTCAGGTTGGAAAGGATATAAAGCGAATAAGCTGAGAGAGGAAGAAGAGAAAGTTTGAGTTTGGGGCTTGAGTTTGATGTATATATATAATAACCACTCAAGTAGCTGTGTCAAGTTGGCAGAGTAGAATTCTTGAATGATAATTTTAAAATTGCGTACTCTTTGGTATATAGGTATTTTTACAGATTCAGGGCTGTAAGAAATCTTTCCAGGAATGAGTACATGGAAAAGAAAATAAAAAACAAAGAGAGAGTCTTGAGTTACATCTCTTAGAAATTGGGGGGTGGAGGAGAATTCAACAAAGGAGAATGTGAAAAAAGCTGTCAGTGGAATAAGAGGAAACAGAAGAGATGCTTGGGGCCTGGGAACCCAGTACAAAAAGTATACTAAAAAGAAAAGATCGATCTCCTGCATCAAAATGCTGATTTAGTTAAAAATGAAAAGTGAAAGTGACCATTATACTTCACAACATTGAGTTCACTGGTGATTAGAAAGGAAACTTTTGATAAAGTGGAAGTATATGGAAATCTTTGGGGAAACAAAGATCTGATTGGAATAAATTTAGCAGCAAGTCTGTGATATGGAAGCACCAAAGGGTAGGAGAAATATATAAATTTGTATATGTCCCCAGAGATGGAGAAAGTGCATGTGACAGCAGGATTTAGAAATGAATCCCCTGGCCAGTTCATTATTTTTCTGAGGCTTTTGTAGATTGGACTGGTGGATTTTCCCCTTCTAACTACTACCAAAAAATCACATTTTAATTGTTCTTTATGTCACTATTTCATCCTGAAAGGAGACATACTATAGTGATGGAGTTTGTGAGTGTGACTGTGGAAACTGCTTTGTTAAGAAGCCAACGGATAGATCACTTTTCGGCCTCCTTTGATTGACTTGGGGAATGAAAGTTGGTTTTCCAGAGAATACTCAGCATTGAATATCAGCGTAAGGTTGAGATTTCTCTGTCACCAGTGAGACCAATACTAGGATCAGAACATTGAAGTGAGTGAAGAATGAAGAGAATCAGAGCATGGCGGAATGTTAAATCTGCTAGTGGACAAGAAATATGAGAAAAAGTAGACATCCAAAACTATTGCCATGACTGTGCTCCCAAAAATGATGCGTGCAGAGCTGTATGCACATGCTAAGTGGGGAGTGGACAGAGCCTAGGGAGGCAGATGCTGTTGGGCTTAAGGACTGGACTGCTTCTTCATTGCTGTGGTGAGTGACTCACAGATCCATGATGGCAATTTGTTGATTACAGGATTAAAGTCATCCTTTGCTTATTTAATGAATTTCAATTATTTATAAGAAACAAGATGATAGTTTTTTCTCCTATTGGTTCCTGATTCACTTACTTACAAGTTCTGAATTCCTGAATCTTCAGTACTTCAGTACATGTTTCTTTTTTTTAATTTTACTTTGAAGATAGTAAAATCCAACAAAACATAACAGAACAAAGTCAATCACAACAAAGCAGTAGAACTGGTACAGAACTTCAAAGCAAGTACTAGGAAAACAATAGCTACTATAGTATATCTTGTTACCTTCACAATAGTTGACCATTCCATCAGGTATAGTAAAATCAAACCAAAAACAAAACAGAATAAAACCAATCAAAATAGAATATGAAATAAAGCCAAAAGAATTAATCAGAATAAAGCAAAACAATGAGAACAATGTTGGGCCTCATTCCTTCAGTACATGTTTCTGATCAGCTCTTTTGGTCCATGAGGAAGAAGAAAAGATGGGGCAGGTGCAGGCAAACCTGGGCACCTGGGCTGGTAATCTGATACCTGGTCTGGTCGCGGTAGGGCAGAAATCCTCAGCTGGCTGCTGTCTTAACAGCTATCAGGGAGTGCCTCAGTGATACCTAAGATTTCATTTTATTGCTTAACATTTCCTCATAGAGATTAAATGTTGTTTGTCAAGTCTCTACCTGAGGATGTTTTTCACTCAGTGAAAACTCTTGTATTTTATGCACCGCACTAAGTGGTCAAGTTAATACTCAAAGGTTCCTTGTTGCCTACTTATCATGACAAATTACATTTATGCAATAAGTTTAGTTTATGGTATTTATTTATTTTAAAGATCTACAGTGACTTTTACATAAAAATGACAAACTAATGGACTTCTAACTTTGCTTAAAAGATGTAGTTTTCTACTTCCATATCTGTAATTTTACTGATTTATTCAACAAGTATTGAAACATTGAAAGAAACGTCTAAATCCAAATGGTTGCTTACATTTTACAGAGTATAAATTTTTGTAGGTTTAAGTACCTATTTTATCTTGATAAATATTTAGATTATTTCTTGTTTTTTCTACCAAAAGCTTTGCTGCAATGAATAACAGTGTAAATGTATCTTTTTATTTGTAGGTAGTCTTTATGTTTGGTTCCTATTAATTCTTTGTTACATTTCTTGCAAATAATTTTTCAGACTTTTTTCCTCTTCTTGCCTTGGCTTGTCTTTTCTTGTTGGTTGCAAAAACATTCAACATTGGTACAAACAACATTCAACTCTCTATGCAGGAACTACCACTAAATTTTGCAGAACAATTAGCTACATAATACACACACAGGACAAATGATCCAGTACGCTCAGTTCTATCCTTTTGTCTTAAAAGTGTATTTTACATGTCATTTTTTATTGTGGTAGTGAGCTAACTGGGTATCTTCTCTCATTTTTCTATAAGCTTAGGAAAATACATTCTATTAAACCTGAGAGAGTATGTCTCTTCTGAAAGATGACAGAAAAAACTTTTTGTAACATAATGAAAAAAAATTTTTATGTTACTGTGGGTGAAACTCAGGACCTTGTACTTACCAGGCAGGTGCTATGCCCCTGAGCTACATCTCTGGCCCCAACATGATGAAAATTTGACAGTTCTGAAAAAATACTTTTTTTAGAAACAAAATCTGCTTAAATATCAACATGATTATTATTTTAATGAATTATTATCTTGAATGTTCCATTTACCATTTTTGTATGTTGCTATCTTGTATCATGTTTAATCTTTCCATTTAAATTTTTTATCTCAGGAGACTAATGGCAGCAACTGAAAACCTGGAAGAAGTGGTTATTACTAAGTTGTACTCTGTCATTTATGCAACTGCTTCATTTTTTGACGAAGAAATACATGAAATCCAACAGAATCAAATATTCATCAAATTCTGCCAGAAGTCAATTTGCGTGTCAGTAACTTGGTTTGTGCTGCTCATGCAGAGATTCCTCGGGTTAGCTGAGTGATGAGTTAACAAGAGCAGAATTCTTGTAGGAATAGTGCTAAACATCCACTCTTCCCTTTTTACTTCATACAAAGGGCTTTAACGTCAGGAATAGCATTTGGGTTATTTGTTAGTGAAAACATGGTTTCCAGAATGAAGATTAACTGGAGGCCAAGAGAGGGTTCAGCAACAACTGGGTGCTGACTTTTCCTACCCTAAGCCCTGTCAGAGTATGATCACAAGAGTGCCATTTTGGTTCAAGAACCCAGAGAGTCTCTAATTAAAGCTCTGTTAAGAGGAAGGACGAAGGCCATAGATCACGTGTGTTCCTCTCGTTGGTGATATAATTCCTAAATACTGAGCACTATGGTAGAAGATAAAATTAAGCCTTACCGCATCCTGAACTAGCAGTCTCGTTGCCACTGCGTAACTTCTGTAAGTCCCTGTGGGTCCCATGGGAAGATCCTGTATTGTTATGCCACCTCTGTCCTTGGTCTTTGGCCTCTTCAGTTGTACTGAATTTTTGTGCCAGATAAAGTCCAAAGTTTATGAATGATTTCTTTCTTGAAGAAAAAACTTACCAGAAACACAGAAATGATGCTTCAGAGAAGTTGCCTTCCTCCACTTAGGACCGATTTTGAACCTAACTGTATTACTCTTATGAATCAGGTACTATAGCGGTGACTTTCACTCTTAGAAAGAGCACCATACAATTTGATGTGCTAATGAAGCCTGCTAGACTGTTTCCTAGACTACTTTTTAGGAAGTAAAATGTAGCCATATGTCTATTCAACCACTGAGGTGAAAAAATATTATTGGATGAGACTTCCAGGAAGTTCATTAAAAAGATTACCAAAAACCAGGGCAAGTTTTTGCACAGGTATCCTTTGTAATTCATTCCTGTGACCTGGTATGTGGAAGTCAAGTACAAAGCTCTAGCAGCTATTTTAGACTATCAGTGAGATTGGGAAGTCACATATGGAGCATGGTCAGACAGAGTGGTAGATGGACCCATGTCTCTGAAAGCCTCAGAGATCTTAATCAACTGTGGAATGTCTGGTTCTACAGATTTTTTACAGGAGGGAGAAATAAGCTCATATCATGTACATGCTATTTTTAGTTTTCTTTTATGGGCAAATGTGTTTTTTTTTAATACAATATGTTTTATATATTTTTATAAAATTCTAAAGGAAAAACACAACAGTCAAATAATGGAGATATATTCACTTACTTTGGGAGATTCTACACTTTTCCTTCTAACTGTTCATAAATGGAACATTCTGTTATTTGCCATTGCCCTATCACCAAATATGGAAAAAAGGATAGCTTCTGAGTTGAAGTTTTAATTTGTGGCTGTAAGGTTTGGAGACCTAGACATGTTATATTTTGACTACATTTGGACTATCTGGGATACCCAAAGACAGTAACTGCTTTCTACATTAATCTTATCACAGCTCTCTTATCTAGTTTTCATGTGAAATGCTGTCCTGTCAAAGAATACATCTACAACCAGTAACTGTTTATGGTTCACATTTGACATGGGCCAGGTCACCAACCATTGATGAAATTTCTGCCTCCTAGAAATTATAAAAATTAAGCCACATGAAGACATTGGGGTTTTACGTTTGCATTGATGGAGATAATGGCATATACTCACTCAGCCATTAGAAGCACAGTACCCCCTGCATCCTTTGGCTGTTTTGCAGATGGAAGGGTACCAGACCCTGAGGGAACTGCTTGTCACCAGTGAATAGTATGCAAAAGACTAGATGGATCCCTGTTGGATGCACAGTGAACATCTGGAAATACCGTAGGGAAATTGCCTCAGCATTTCTTAGCTCTAGCAGTGTGTTATTTCAATTAATTTTTAACAAATTCTGCTTCCTTTTGTATTTTCTTTACCTTGCTACAGTGAAGTTTAAAAATATTTTCCATGCGGTTTGCTATGGGGAATAAAAGCAAAACCAAAAGTAGAACCGAACTTTCTAGCACTGTTGAACTGGGAAAGGAATAAAATTGCCTTCTTTTAAAAGGAAATGATTGATGGGCTGTTTGCTTTTATCCTCATGTAGATGGCATATACCTCCATTCATAATTGTTGGTGAGTATGTGTATGCATGTGCGTTTTATCTTTGACTTTCCATTTTAATCAGAAGGTGACTTTTAGTTTGCTCTTCTGGGTATGCCTTGCTTTTGTTCTAGTTTTTGCATCTCTATATATTTCTTTTTATGAATTTCAAAACATTTTTATGTATTCATTATTTTAAAGTACTTTTGTATAAACTGTTTTTCTCTCTGTTAAAAAAATAGCCCTCTAATTTTACACTCTCCTTACCTATGTCTCTCCTGTGATCTTTTTGTTCTATCTTAACAATTGGGTCATAGGATTGAGGTATAATGTATTTCATTTTGTCTTTTTTCTATTAAAAAAATAAATCTATAGCTTGAACTTACCATCTGAATACAGTCCCTTTTTCTCTCTCATAATTTTAACTAAATAACATGCAAAACTACAAAAAAAAAAAAAAAAAAAAAAAGCATCATCTACATGGGTATTGTCCTCAGGAGAAAAAGAAACCAATTGAATCATTCCTATAAGGTATAAGCCTATGAAGTTAGCTCCAAAATATGTGGTTTTCTTTTTAGTGGATCTCTAATGTAGTTCAGTGTCAAAAAAAGTGAACAGGAAAAGAAGGGCACGGAAGTGGCTATGGAACAGCTTTGTCAGTCACACCTCTTGGATTAGTTAGTTCCACTATTTGTTGAGTGTAAAATGTGATGTATTTCACTTGCCAAAAACATTGGGTAGATTTGATGCAAGATATTTCAAGAATGGGTGTGTTGGCTATCAAAGCATGGTTGTTCTCTATCCAATTATAGTTGCTAGAAAGAAAGAGAAACTGATTTGTAGACAATGAATTACCAAAAGTTGTTAAAAAAGAAGCAAAAAACTATTAAATTTATGCCCTCCCTTTTTCCTCCCACAAGAATATAGGATAGCTCAAATTCTTAGAACTAGGATTTCATGCTGGGCGTGGTGGTGCACGCCTTTAATCCCAGCACTCAGGACGCTGAAGTAGGAGGAGCCTTGTGAATTCGAGGCCTGCTTGGGCTACAAGAGTGAAAGACCAGTCTGACCTATATAGTGCGACCCTGCCTCAAAAACTTAGGGCTGGGAGTTTGGCTCAGTGGCTTAAGTGCCTGTCTGGCAGGTGTGAGGTTGTGAGTTCAATCCCCGGTGCTGCAAAAAAACAAAACAAAACAAACAAACAACAACAAAAAACAAAAAACTAGGATTTCATTGCAAGATGGTTAGCGTAGGAGACTTGTTTACTTGATTCAGGATGTATACATCATTTCTTAGATCAATCAAATAGACCTTTATTATGAATCAATCAATTTAGGTAGGCCTACATTAATCAAAATAGAAGAGTAAATGAAGAAAGAGCATGAAAAAGGTTTCTATTGCAAAAAATGATTAATAATTAATGAAAATTATATTTTAAGGAAAAAAGTCATTAATATAAATGTAATTACTATCCTCAAAAAAGTTTTGTGCAGACATGAGGAAATGTATCAGGTCTACTAAAAACAACAACAAAAACAGTAGCTGCAACAATAACAGCAGATATCTCTAAGAAAGTTGTGAGAATTTATGAAACAATCTTAAAGACATGACCATTGACATAAGAGAAGATGTAATAAAAAAATAAAAAACTGAATACCAGAATGGTCACAACTAAAGTGTAAATTGATGAAATGAGAGCAGAAGGAAGAAACTGTTTCACAGTATAACACAAAAGTCATAGAGATAAGCCATGTAAAAGGAGGATTAGGAGACATAGAAAATAATACAATAGTTCATCATAAAGCTTAAAAATTTCAGAAGTATTGGAAAGGAACACTTAAAACAGTGATAGAAGAAAACAGTCCTTAATTGAAGACAAACATGTTAAAATGTAAAGGGAATTTAAAGGGAGTTTAAAGACTTAAAGGATGTAAATAAAGAAAACACAAAGACACTGTATAGATTTTCTGTGGTGAAGTTTTAGAACGTCAATGATAGAAAGTCCTAACCTTCTGAATAGCAAAAATTTTGGTTAACTCTAAAGAATAATCTTCAGACTGGCATCAGACTTCCCACCTGAAGCAAAAACGCTGAAGGGAAAGCAAGGATTTTTTTTAAAACAGTAGGGGAACATACATTGTAATGTTAATTTGTTTTTTACATTAACTCAACTATTATTTAAAAAGAGAGACTGGGGAAACAACAAGATGAGAGAACTTACTGTAAACCAAAGTTTCAAATGAATCACTGAGTACTTACTGTAACAAAATGTGAAACTCAAGTTCCACATTATTTTCCAAGAAATAAGTGGGTTTGATGAGGATCAGAATTTAAAGTGTGTTTCAACATTTTAGTTTATTTTGGGTAAAGATTAAATATTGTATTATTTTTAATAGTGATAGAAAGTAATATATATATATATATATGCGCATATATTTTTTTTTGGTTCTGGGGTACGAACTCACAACCTCATGCTTGCCAGGCAGGCCCTTGTGCTGCTGAGCTATATCCCTGGCCCCTATTAAATATGTTTTTAAAAAGTGAAAAATGCTAGTAGTTGAAGAAAACATGAGTTCCGTAAATCATTGATATGAAAAAAAATCACAGAACACACCCAATTGCATAGCAGGCACTTACATAAAGTCAGGACTAAGAGTATAACACTTACCACTGCTACGGTTTAGTTTATTCTGCAGAATTTAACTAACAAAATAAGTTTACAGAAAATAAATATCAGAAGGAAGGAAACTGTCAATGTTTATAAATTTTTGTGACCATTTACTTAAAAAACCCTGGCCAAAAATTTGAAAAACCTTAAGACTTTCATGAGAGAGTTGATAAAACTCCCAAACATTATTTCAGCAAAACTAGTAGTTTAGCAATACGTGAATGGCCATTAGAAACCAATAGGAAATACAATTTTAATAACAGAAATATAATTATGAAATGCACAGAAGAAATTTAAAATAATATAAAATATATATTAAAGAATCAGTAGAACTTTATAAAGTCAAACAAAGTCCCAAATAAATGGAAATAAACACTGGTGTCTTGAGGTAGAGTAAAATATCACAAAATATCAGATTTAGAATTAATCTTTAATTTCAACTCAGCTTCATTCAACACCCTTCTGACAGTTTTTGTTTTGAAATTTGACTTCTTACACTGAGACAATTTTAAGCTAACAGAATGTTCATAAAAAGAGTATAGATTCTCATTTGCTTCTAACTCAGCTTCCCCTTAAATGAACATCTTAAATAAACTCAGAACATTCATCAAAATGAAGAAACTAACCTTAATATACCCTAATAACTCAAACGGAGAACTCCTTTAACTTCACTGATTTTTCTCTTCCATGATTCCATTCAGGGCACTGTACTTCATTGTTATACCTCCTTAATTTCCACTAATTTGTTATAGAATCTTTCTTCCACTGTCTTTCATGACTTAACACTTCCAAGGAATATTGTTCACTTATTTTGTAGACTGTCTCAATCTGGACCTGTCAATTCTCTCTTCATTAGATTGTGGGGTAGATTTAAAGGGAGTTAAAAGTTAAAGATTTGAAGTATGTTAATAGATAAAATTCAAAGACAATACATTGACTTTTAGAATGTCAATGACAGTTTTAGAATGTCAAAGACAGAAAGTCCTAACCATCTATGAAAGTCCTAAGCTTAAGAAGGATGCTATAGTGGTGATATGCCTTCTCATGCTGCACATGATGTTGGCTTGTATTGCTGGCGACATTAAACTTGATCTCTTGATTAAAGTGGTATCTCCCTTGATTTTGCACTCTAAAATAAGTGTTTACTCCTTTGTAATTACTAATTTAAAAAAGGGAAACTGTTTGCATAATTGTTCTTATACTTTACAGCATCTATTAAAAGTGCTGTTTATACAATTTACATAATAAACTCCTTAAAGTTACTAAATCATATTCATTTGATTCATTTGTTTTTCCATCAAAGATTTTCTTAACTTGTTTTTGCTTACTCTCATCCACTAATTTTAGCATCTATTGGTGAATCTTGCTTACAGCTATGATTATTGCAGTGTTTTAAAAATGGCTTTGTGTTTTCTTTATTCTTTTTACATTTATTAATTGGCATTTTATGTAAGGAGAATCATGACATTTATTTATTCATTTATTTTATATCAATATACTATGAATTAGTGAATATGTACATTGTTTTTGGATTATAATTCAGTATTATCATTATTTTGTTGCTCAAGGTATTTTATCATTGATCACTGGAAGTTTTCATATTGGGTGTATCAATCAGTGCTCACCAGAGAAGCAGATTTAATGTAAGATATATAAATACATAAGGGTTTACAAGGGTGGTTTACAAGGGCCATTCACAGAGTTAGGTGTGGAAGAGTGAAAGAGGACTGTCTGTAGGCCCGAGACACAAAGGTTCCAGTCAAAGGTCATAGGCCTGGAGCTCACCAGTGTCCCTTTCAAGTTCCTATCAGGAGGCTGAAAGGTCTCTGCTGGAGGCAAAAGATGATATCTAAGGTGAAGCTGAAGACCAGAGCTCCTCTGAAGAAACAGAAATGCACCTTCCTTCTTTGATTGTTTTGACTGATTTCTATTCCATTTGAACTGCAAGCCCATTGGTTGGTGCCACTCACACCCAGGGAGGATCTTCTATTTTGAATAAACCCTTTCAGCCACACCCAAAACTATGCTGATCCGATTTAGTTGGGCTTTTCTTAATCAAATTGACACAATCAGTTGACTATCACACTAGATTTTATGATTTTTTTGGTGTGTTCCTGTCTTTTTGCCTTTGAGGACTTAGTTTTTGGACTGGCAGATAGATCAAGTTCATTTTTAACTGCCCAAATTTTGAACTAAACCACTTCTCCAAAAATCTCTGGTTCCTTGGATTAAAGAATGTTATTTAGAGGCAAAGATCTGGCTGCCAGTATGCTCACTTTTACTGAGGTGTCAGTGTTTCTAGTTTTTATTAGCAGGTAAAATTAGGACACACACACATACACACCTGTGTTATTCTTTCATATCTTTCTCTTATGTTCCTATGTGTGTACGCATACATGTATGCTCGTGTCTATGTATGCATGTATCTATCACCATCATCATCTTTATCTTTTAAGTATGGTGTCAGTATTGATACCCATGTAACATGACAATATGTGATACTGTGTAATGAATACCACAGTATTCATTCTAGTCTTCTTCACTTTCTTAATTACAACTACTAACTCTGGTTTCCTTTTAACTAATTTATTCCATGCAAATATAAAAACAAAGTAGAATCAAACTTCTACCCCAGATTTTGGGTGGAAACAATTTAACATTACAATAGTTTAACTATACTATTTTCATCTTTAGTTTCATGGTATTCACTCAGAATATTATTTTCAAAGTTAATCATCTTCCTTCTTCTCATTCCCATTAATATGACCATGACATATATTCATTTGTCATAGTGAATAATCCAGTTGTACAGCACACAATTTGGTTGAGTAATTTTCTTTAAAATGTTGGCTCCATTAACAAAGGTACAAATAAATGAAAACTTTCCTTGTATTCATGGATCAAAAGAATTTTAAAATGCCCATAGGTATATACATAGGTCTCATAAAATCCATAACAATTTCAGTAGCATTCTTCACAGAAATGTAAAAATAATATAAATTTTATGGAATCATAAGCATCACTGAATAGTCAATACTAAGAAAGAAAAATAAAGCTGGAAGCATCATACTTTGTGACTTAAATTGTACTACAAAGATATTTTAATCAAAACAGTATAGTATTGACATATAAGCAGAAACAGACAAATGAAACACAACAAAGAGCCCCAGAAATAAATCCAAACATACGTGGTCACCCACTTTTTGATAGGGACACCAAGCAGACACAATGGGGGAAAAGAGTCTTCAAAAAATGGCTCTGGTAAAACTGAATTTCCATCTACACAATAATGAAAATAGATTCTTATCTTACACCACACACACAATTTCCTCAAAATTCAAAAATAACTAAGTTTAAGATCTTAAGCCATAAAACTCCTATGTTAGAGCCTAAGGAAACAACTCCTTGACATCAGCCTTGACCATGATATTCTGGATATTATACCTAAAATTCAAACCACAGAACCAAAATTATGTGAATGGGATTACGTCAAGCTAAAAAGCTTCTGGATAGCAAAAGAAGCAATTAACAAAATGAAAGGCAGCGTAGGTAGTGACTGAGAAAAAAAATTGTTCCAACCACATATGTGAAAAGGGATCATTACCTAAAATTTATAAAGAACACTTACAATTCAATAGTAGAGAAACAAGTAACCTAGTTTACAAAAGAAAAAAAGATATAAACAGACATGTCTGCAAGAAAGACATAAAAATGGCTAACAAGTGTAAGAAAATGTGTGTAATGTTATCAATCATCAGGGACGTATATATTGCAAATACTGTAACACACCATTTAGGCTGGCTGTTATCAGTATGACAAGATAAAAAGTGATGGTGAAGTTGTAGAAAACTTCAGTGGATCAGTGAGAAGAAGGACTAATACAGTCATATAGAAAACAATATGGAATGTTCTAATAAAATTAAAAAGAGAACCACCATATGACCCAGGAATTACTATTCTGAATGTATGCCTAAATGAGATGAAACACCACCTCAAAAAGACATTTGTACTTCCATATTCATTGCAGCAGTATTCACAATAACCAAGATATGGAAACAACCTACATATCTGTTGATAGACAAATGGATAAAAATATAGACTACTACTGAGCTTTAAAAATGAATATCTTTCCATTTGGCTCCACACAGATCTGGAGGATGTTATGAAGTTATATAAGCCAGGCATAGAAAAAATATTGCATGATATCATATATGGGATACATAAAAAAAAACATCAAAAATATAGAGAATAAAAGAGTTGTAAACAGTAATAAATGAAAGAGGAGTAGAAGGCAGGAAGATGTAGGTTAAATGGTAGTAGGTATGTAGAACAAATAATCTTAGAAATCTGATGTACAACTATAGGATTTTAATTAATAGAATTATTTTATATTTGAAAGTTTTGCTAAATAATTAGATTTTTAATTGCTTTTCTCATCAAAATTTAGAGATGATTGCAGTGTTAATTTCATCCTATAGTAATTACTATACTCTTATGTGTGTATTATTTATCTTTCTGTTTCTGTAACAAATACCTGAGAAAAGTCAACGCAAAAAAGAGGAAATAATCCTATTTTGGCTTACAATTTTGGAGACTCAGTTCATGGGTATGTGGCCTTGCTGCTTTAGGCTTCCTGTGGGAACACAGTTCTTCATGGCAGAAGCACCTGGTAGAGGAAAACTATGCACCTTGTGATAGCCAGGAAGCAATCAGGGACGGAAAGGAACAGACTGAGATCTCGCTATCCACTCCAGGGCCTGTCCTCAGCGACCTAGCTTCCTCCTGCTAGGCTCTGTTCCCTGAAAATTCGCAACTTCCAGGAATGCCAAACTGAGAACTAAGCTTTTCACACATGGGCCCTTTGGAGAAAGTGCAGCTTCAAGCCATAGTCATATCTGTCCCAAAATATTACATTATAAACCTCAAATATACACAGTAAAATGGAGAAATAAAAAATAAAAATCTATGTGTTTTGTGTTTTATCCTTTGTGCCTTACAGTTCTGTGGGTTTTGTCAAGGGAGAGAATCAAGTACTGCTGTCACATTCACCCCCAAATTCCCTTAGGCAGACAACCCTTCTCCTGAGATACCAATGCAGGAAACCAATGATCCCTTTCTAGTCTTTATATAGTTGCCATTTTTGGTATCATCCAAAAGGAATCAGGCTCTATGTAGCCTTTTTGTTTTGATTTCTTTAACTCAGTAAAACATATTTATGGTTTGTACAAACAATTCTATGAATCAATAATTTGTTACATATGCTTGGTGAATCCTATCTCATTTTATTAATATCCCACATTTTTAAAATTTACTAGTTGAAAGATGTGGATTTTTTTAAAATTTTTTTGGTGCTTACAAATTATGTTCCTGTAAATATTCATGCACAGTGTTTATATGTGTGTGCAATAGGAGCATATTTAATTTTATAAGAAATTGCCATATCTCTATTTCCAATGTGGCTATGGATTTGGAATTCCCACCAGCAACTTATCTACATTTCTATACATTTTTGTCCATTCTAGATATTTTCAGCTTAAAAAATCATTTAGACGATATTTTATTATATGTTTAGTGGTATCATCTTGTATTAATTTGTATTCCCTAATAAATATGCTGAATTTTTTTGTTTGTTTGTTTGTTTTTGGTATTGGAAATCGAACTAATGACCTTGCGTTTGTCAGGCAGGTGCTGTGCCATTGAGGTATAATCCCATCCACTGTTGAATGTTATATATGGTTACTGGCCATACAATAACCATGTTAGCTGATGTATTCATTCAGATCTTCTGATGAATTTAATTAGATTGTTCAGTTATTACTGATTGTGAGGGCTTTTTTTAAAAAAGTAGTGTGGTTTGGTATTTGATTCTCTTAATGGGATCTTTCTTGTAGAAGAAATTTCAAAGTTTTAAAAGCTGTAAATTTATCTTTTCTTTGTGGGTCGTATCTTTGATGTTAAATCTCAAAACTCTTTGTCTAACTCAATGCCACGTAGATGTGCTCACATTAGTTTTGATTAACTTTGTCCCTTCATGAAGACAGAGGAGAGGATCAGGCAGCATCCTTTGGTACCTCCCTCAGCTGCTTTTTCTCAGTTGCACACTTCTTTGACTCTTCCCAGTCCTTTTTGTAAGCACACCACTCGAGATTCATGGAGAGATGGCTTACAAGAAGATATGGACAATTCCTACAGCCCCTATGATCTTCTCATTGTCCTGCTGGCCCATGCTCAGACTTTACCAACTTTCAGCTATTAAAGCTTAACTTTTCTTACTTTAGCTGCTTGCTATCTTCCAGATAAATGAAATCTCATATCTCCTTTCTTCCTGCAGGTATCATCTCTCTTTAGTTGTTAGGAACTATTCTTTGGACCTCAGCTCTCTAATGGTTCAAATAAAGGACATTTTTCTTTGAAGAAAGTTCCGCTTTTTTATTGCAAAGGTGGGAGTGATGTCCCTTTACCTCTTTGTTCCTGTGTAGAAGTTGGAATTACATCACTATAACTTTTGATTATCCAGAATAGCTGATTTCTGGTAAATGAAAAAGAATATGCAAAACATGTTTAAAAAAACAATAAGGTAAGATTTTATTTCCAAGCATTTTATTACAAAGTCATCTTATTATATTTTTACTAAGCTTTAGCTATCTGATCCAGGTGATTTTAGTATAAAAGTAAGCACAACAGATCAATAGAACAGAATTTATTTTTCAGAAACAATGCCATAAATATGATAATTGGAGGTATGATAAAATACCGTTTTTGAAACCCTGTGTTGCATTGTTTTCTTCTGATTTGCTTTGTTCTATTCTGTTTGTTTTGTTTTATTCTCTTTAAAATAAAAAAAGAGATATGATAAATAGACAATTCAAATCACTGGACACAAATTATTTACTGAACAATTTAAGGAAGACTGACTATCCATTATAATACTTTACATTTTCTATATCATAACATTCACAGTGGATTCCAAATATGCTAAAGATCTAAGTATGGGGAAAACTAATAATATAGGAATATGGATAAAAGTGTAGGTTAATATGTTTGTAATCTTGGCATGGGAATATCATTTCTGAGGAAAAAACCCAAAACTAGACACTGCAAAGAAAAAGATAATATTTTATCAACAAATAAGTCTATAGAAACTTCTATACAGCACAAAACAATCTAAACAGAAAGTTTTAAATGGAGGAGAAAGCAGGAAAAAATATTTGTTTTCTCTCTAAGTCTTTGCAAATCAATAAATATTACAAAATAGATAAATGAAATTATTATCAAAATGTCAGTTCACAAAATTGAAATGACCAGTAAACAAAGGAAAAGATACTTAACTTCTTTGTAAACAGGAAACATTATCAAAACAATGAGATTTAGGTGCTTACTGGAAAGAATGGCAATTTTAGATGAGCCTGTAAATATTCTTCCTGATTACAGTGTCAGGAGCTGAACACTTTTTCATGCTGTTGATAAGAAAGTGCATTTTCAACTGCTTTTAATGATGTTAATTGAGCAGTAATAATCACACGCTCACATATTCACCCCAAGATTCCTTTGGTCAAAAGACCAAAACACCATTTAATCTTGCTTATGTAATTTAAACAAATTATTGACTATAAAGTTCAGTTGAGAAATTCTTGCAGAAACATTTATTTAAAGTGAGTCTAATTCAGCAAGTGCCCATTTTCTTACTGATTTTCAGTTGTCTCTCTGTCCTTTGGCTCCCTCCACTCTTAATTCTGAGATAGTACTATATGGTGAGAAGACTCTGTGCCACACACCCCAAATTTAAGTGGTGAAAGTCTTTTAGCACCCAGGACCTCAGAATTCAGACATATTTGGAGATAAGAACTTAAAAGAGACAACTGATGTAACATGAGGTCCTTAAGGTTGAGTTCTCACTGAATGTGATTGGTGGACTTAGATAGACAATTATTAATAAAAGAGGAAATGTGTATACAGGAACACAGGTAGGGAAGATGGTGTGATGATACAGGGAGACTGCAGCCCTGTGTGAAACAGAGGCCTGGACTTCAATCTTCTTTCTTGGTCCTTAGAAAGAACTAACCCAGCCAATGCCTTGTTTCTAGGCTCCAGAACTGAGAAAAAATAAGTTTCTAAATCACTGTAGTGCTTTGTTACGGCAGTCCTAGTAGACTCTACAGACAGTCCTGACATCTCCTGGAGTCATGTTGTTCTTGTATATGTGGCAAATGAGAATAAGTTATCACAGAATTTTCATCCAAATTCCTAAATTTCAATTTTACTGGATCAGTTTACAGGTTTTCTCCATTCTCTAAATCCATCCTTGTTGTTATCAGAGGTATGAAATGAACTCATTGACTTAACCTAAGCCACAAGGACCACTTCTTCTTTTTTTATTTATTTAAGAGAAAAAAGACACAGAAAAGAAAAACAAAAAGCAAAAGAGACAAACAAACAACAACAGCAAATCCAAAACAGTAACATTATAGGTTTACAAAACAAGGTGGTAGAAACTTGACAATGCTTGCAATATTGTGTATCGTTACCTTCAACACAGCTGTTTATATTAACAGATATAGACGTGTAAAATTGATCTAATCATATGAGAATTAACCATTCTTTCTCAATAACTAGTGCATTCAGCAGTATAGTCATTTTAGCTATGTTACATATACATATATACAGATTTATGTCTTTTTCTTTTTCCCTTCTTTCTCTCCTTCTTTTCCCTTTCCCAATTACTTTTGCTCTTTGAGCAGTTTCTTACTCTTACATAGTATTTGTTGTAGATTTTGGATCATATATACTGTTTCAGTTTCTTACACTAGGGAGGCAATATGGTATTTACACATGTGAGTTTGATTTATTTCAGTTATGAGTATTGTCTCAAGTCATGTCCATTTACTTATAAAAGTCTTGATGCAATTTTCTTGATAGCTGAGTAGTACTCCATTGTATAAAAATACTACAACTTTTTTATCCATTCCTTGATTGATGGGCAGTTGGGTTGTTTCCAAGATTTGGCTATTACAAATTGGGTTGCTATAAACATGGGTGCACAATTATCACTGTGGTATGATATTTTCAATTCTTCTGGGAAAATGCCCAGAGGCAGGATAGCTGGGTCAAATGGGATCTCTAATCCTAGCTTCTTGAGGAGTCTCTGCACTGTTTTCCATAGTGGTTGCACTAGTCTACATTCCCACCAACAGTGGAGAAGAGTTCCTTTTCTACCACAGCCCCTCCAGCATTTGTTATTGGTTGATTTTTTTATCTTGGCCATTCTTTCTGGGGTGAGATGGAATCTCAGTATTGTTTTAATTTGCATTTCCTGAATGACCATTGATGTTGAACATTTTTTCATACATTTATTTGCCATTTGTATTTCTTCCTCTGAGAAGTGTGTATTCATTTCAGATGCCCATTTTTGGATTTGGTCCACAAGGACCACTTCTATCAGGATCTGATCCCACACCAAAAGAGATTAGAATAGAGTGTGAAGATTTTTGCAAGTGGGAGTGCATGAAATGAATACCAGGTAAATGTCTTCTCTGTTCTTTGACCTGCAATTACTCTTTCTATCAATTGCAGAAAATTCTGATCTATGTGTCCAAAGGGCTCATGTGAACTTTTTATTATGCCAGTCATTATCATGATAAAAATTTGGATCACTTTCAGTGCCTAGCAGTAAAATAATGACTAATCTATGGTAAAATCACAGAACGGATTATCATGCTTTCTATGCAAATATTAAACAGAATTAATTAGACTGATATAGTTTGAAATAGATCTACATAATTATAATGAAAAATATGGTTATGCAAAATATCTATAATATGATAATTGTTATAAAAACCAATTGTTTCTGCACTTACATATAGGTACATTTAAAACATGTCTAGGATAATCACCTACCCACCATGTCTAGGAGGATATCCACATATAGCAATGGTCATGGCAGAGGCAGAGTTGAGGATTAGGGATACTAATTATGAGGGCCTTCATTTTATTTTCAGTTTTGGCCATTCATGATGATACATTTAATTAGTTACACTTATGTCTTGTCTCTCATTCTCTCTCTCTTTCATCCTTTCTGTCATTTTCTTTGTCGTACTGGATACTGAAGCAAGGACTTTCACACTAAATTATACCCCAGGTTCTTTCTTACTTTTTATTTTGAGATACTGTCTTGTTGAGTCAATAAGTTGCCTAGGCTTCAAGTGATTATCCTGCTTCATCCTCCCAGAGTGCTGAGATTATAGGTGTGTGTGTGCCATCACACTCAACTTAAGTAGTTATAATTTATTTATTTATTTATTTTTTGATACTGGGGATCGAACTCACAACCGCACAACTGCCAGACAGGTGTTTACACCACTGAGCTAAACCCACGGCCCAAGTATTTCTAAAACTAAAAAATGAAAATGTGATGAGAACCATATCTTGAATTGAGTGAATATTTAATAAGTATTAGGTATTACTATCATTATTACAATACATATACAGGAACCTCTCAAATAATTTCTTGCCCATGTGTGCATGTTAGGCTAGAAAAAATAGTGCTTGATAAGAGGGCCAAGTAACTAAATCACACATGTGTTACATTTACATATGTGTATGAAAATGCACAGAACAAGTTCAGAAGGCCCCTTACCCATGTGGATAATCATGATTACCATGATGTGTGTGCAGTGATGCTAGAGGGTATGGTACATACAGGAGGCGAGGAATAAAGATTGCCTCCTTCTTATTTCATATATTACATTCTTTTAACTTTTCAAAAATTTGCATTATTATGATGTATTTAAGATAATCAAATTTACATGTAATTCTTGGTTAGCTTCTGTAATCATTTACTTGAAAATTAATCCCATCAAGAGTAAGGTGCAAAAGCATTCACTGGAGGCTGTGTGTGTTCTTACATTCCAAGCTATTGAAGGAGAGAAAGGAGTGTTTGTCGAAGCAGGACCAGCTGGGATGCTTTGGCTGACTCCCAGGTGCAACTGTGAAGCAGCAGGTACTGGGTGCTCCCCCACCTCGTCGGGAGCAGCGCTCTCCTGTCTTCTCCTGGCATCCTGTAGCATCCTGTGCCCTGCTAAGGTGTTAACTGACAACTGACAGATTTTACTAAGAGCCTTCTCTCCCCAGTAGTATTTTCATTTTAAAAGTTGACTTAAAAACTTTAAAAAGAAACCCTGTGAGAGTCAAGATATAAAGTTCCTTCACTACGTTCCCTAAATATGATCACAACTCTCTCAGCTTCAAGGGAATTAAACGCTCTCTCAACACTTGACCAACCAGTGTTTATCTATTTTCAAGCACAATTTTCAATAGAGCAGTTGATTGTATCATCGACTGACCTTCCAATTATTAGGACTGTAATATAATCTTGCTTTCTTCTTTCCATCTGAAATTGCTCTCTTTATGGTCACCATCATTAAGAGCTAATTGAGAATCTCAGGGACTTTTCTCCAATTTAGCCCAGTCCACTCCAGGAGGATTGCGTTATAGCACTTATCCTACTTTTTGATTTGTTTGCTTGTCTGTCTCCCCATCTTGATGGCACCTCTATATCTGAGTGTCTACTTCACCCCTCTTCTAATCATTGTTGTCTGTCATGATACTTAACCCAGGGCTGTGCTTAAAGTGTTCTTGCTTCCAGATCTCTATTAGAACCTCAATGTTTGGGAAGCCCACAGTTGGTCCCAAAGTAGCACCTAATAGAATGTGCTCAGAGTCTTGACAGGCAGTGCAGGTGCTAGCCTGGAAGAGGTATTTTGAGCAGGTTAATAAATCTAGCTACCAATCTTCAACAATACTACACAATCACTCTTAAGATTGATTCTGATTACAAGAATTATGAAGACAAACAGTATACCTGTTTATACTGGAACAAGAACCAGAACTCACTGATCTTTGCTTGAAAGAAAGGAATGCAGCCTTCATCATGGCATGGGTAAACCATGGGGGTGACAGAGAGGAAGAGAGTTATTGTAACCTCACATCAAGAATGTGACTCCATTTGGGCTACTTCCAAATGTGCTGCTATTAATATAGGTGTGCATACATTGCTATGGTATGATGGCTTTAATTCTTCCAGGAAGATACCCTGAAGGGAAACAGCTGAGTCAAATAGAAGAGAAAAATGGAAAGAAAGTCTTTGGGGACTTTCCATAGTGGTTGCACCAGTCTACACTCCCACCAACAATGAAGAAGTGTTCCCTTTTCCTTACAGCCCTGCCAGCAGCTGTTATTGGTTGGTTTCTTGAAAATAGGCATTATTTCTGGAGTGAGATGGAATCTTATTGTTGTTTTAATTTGAGTATCTTGATTGACCAGTGATGTCAAACATTTTTTTTCATGCATTTATTTGTCATTTGTACTTCTTCATCTGAGAAGTGTCTATTCATTTCAGATGCCAATTTGGATTGTGTCTTTAAATTTGGGGGGTCCACCAATGGACGAATGGATAAAGAAGGTGGTTTTTTTTTTTATATACAATGGAGTACTACTCTGCTCACTTACTCTTAAGTGAAATAAATAGCGCACACATTTTTAAATATTGCATTGTTTCTCTGGTTGAGGAACTCAAAGGATAAATAAAGACCAAAAAGTATAATAGATATTGGGAAATAAGAACACCAAATAGGAAAAGGAAACAGAGATAGGGAGAGGGAAGAAGAAAAGGAAAAGAAAAAAAAGAGAATAGGAGAGAAAAAATGGAAATAAAACTTTTGTAAATGAGGAAAATAGGGGTTGAAGGGAATGAGGGAAATTGGGAAAAAAAGAAGAGTCAAGATATATTAAGTACAAGACAAATTCTGTATGATGAATGTGATCATTTTTTATATATAAAATGTACCAATCAAATTAATTTTTTAAAATAGAATGTGACACCAGTGCCCAAGGTTTGATTCAGATATACACTTATCCCTATACTTGCTGACACTGGCCATATCTTCAACGGCATAAATGTACTTAAACATATCCATAGCAGTTGAAGTAATGATGGGTTTTAGGCATTTTTAGTGACGACTCTAAGCAAGCCCAGAGCTCTCCTGAAGATAAAGTTACAGGACTCCAGGTTTGACAATGACTTTTCAAAATGCTACAGTGAAGGAAGAAATGCTGCTTCTGGTGGCTCTCTTACAGCTCATATCCCTGCTTCACTTAGTGACCCAGGATCTTATTTCTTTCACCTTACTATTGTGCAGATCCTATTCTTGGGGATGTTGAGAATGGATGGTAAATGAATCAAAGACATCAATTGGTCTGCAGACAGGTGATCAATGTGCTACCTTTTTTTCTGATAAATACTCCTGAAAGTAGACAGCATGATTTTAAGTAGAGTCTGTTCTGAGTGTAGAAATGAAACCACTGCAATAGAAATTTGTCATAAGATCAATGTCTTCTACTTCTAAAGCAAACATCTTGGCTGTGCTTCTGTGTTTGTTTTGGCTTTAGAAGCTGAGTCCTTTATCAAACAGTAGACAACTATTATCTGGTGTTAATGTATTTTGATTCTATTGTTGGTATTTTAAAACTGGTTTCTTCTGGGCCCATCCTTCTGGCATGTTTGTCTAATGACACATCTAAAAATCTTTGTAAGATCTGTACTAAAATGACAGATACTTTGTATAGCCAGAAAAACCCGCAACCTCCAGGGTTGATGATAAACTCCAGTCCTGGTCTCAGCTACTGTACATTTTAAAGCTCTTACCTGCTTTTCAAATGCTGGCACAGTTGTCAATCATTTTGTATCATACTTATAGTTTGTGTGAGGAAGACATTTGCTAAATTACAGCCTCCTAGCCTCAAAGAACATTTACCAAATTCTTTCAGATAAAATACAATCTTATTCTGTAAAATACTGAGAAGCTGTCAAAAAAGAGAGAAATACCTGAGGAAAGCAACAAACCACAGAACAGAAAAATGACACAGTTCTTGGTTGACCTTCTGATAAGCATTGAGAATGGAGCTTAATTCTTCTCATTTTATTGCATGTATTTGTGTGTTTCTCATTTGGTTAAGTAAATATTTTTGGGCATAAGGAACTCATATTACACTGGTGGCCTTAAGATTGTGAAGGAGTGGACATTCTACATGGTGTCTTTCTACACTGACCCCCAAGGCCAAAGCAGCATCTCTGGATTTTTTCCATATTTTACCATCCTTCTCCAGGGTTAGCTAGACCCTCTCTTCTCTTAGGCCAAAATGTCTTCCAAATTACAGAAAAATGAGTGAGAGAGATGGCAGAAAGTCATTGCATATTTCACTTTTCTCTAATACTTCTACCTGACCGTGGTCCAGTGTTGTCTAGTAGCAGGTCCATCATTCTTATAATATTTTTTTAAATACACACGGTGCTTGTCCTTCTGACCCCATTATTCTAGTCAAATATGCAGAAGACACAGAATGAGCTCTCTCTGAAGTGCCAACTCAAATATCTATCATTGTCATCTCTCTTTTGACCTACAAGGTCTAGGTTAATTCTTCTCATGTGCATTAAGAGGTGTTCGAAAACTAAACAGATAACATAGCTAGCAATACATAATGCATTCTGCATGTTTACATATAATATTATATAAGAGTGTTTATCCATGTACATTTTTTACCTGTAGTTTTGCAGCAGGAAAAACAGCACATTGCAAGTTAATCTCTTTTATGAGCAGATGTGGGAATTGCAAATGATGTTAAAATATAGTTCTGTTTTATGGGAAAATTAACTTGAGTAATGTTAGGCAAGAAAGTATCATTTTCCTGAAAAAAATCTTATAATAGAAATCTTTTGAGCCTCTGGCCTCTTAGCTATTACAGTAAGTTTTTAGGGAGAGAAAACAAACAGAAGCCAGGATATTGCCTAAGATGTTAGGATGTGAGATTCCAACCACCTATGCCTGAGGTTTCAATTTACAGATCCTGTGTGGGCAAAGGTGGACCAGTCCAAAGCTGGCTGGTAAGAAAGGATGCCAGCAACTCTAGAGGATGCCTTCCTGTGAGACAAATGGCTTGTGACCTGATCTCAATATGGATTCAGATATTTTTAAGAGAGACTACAGCTACCATGCTATGTATCTGTCTGACAAAAGATATACCTGCAAGTCCCAGTACATTTTGTGTAAGAATGATTGAACACAGCAGGAATCTTCTTTGAGGAGCCACAGACAGAAGTACTGAGAGCAAACAGATCATCAAGGGCATCCCTGCATAACACAAGGTGGTCTTTGTATAGTGGAGTAACATTGTTTTAAAGCAATCATCCAGGACCAATATAGCAGTGAAAATTTAAATTTCTCTCTCATCTCCCTCTTATAGTTTTCTCTATTGTTTAAAGAAAGACTTGACATCTTTTTGCCAAGTAAATCCCAACACTATTTAATAGAGTCCAAGGGAGTTTTGTAATGTAGTGGTCACCATTTTTCTGCAGGGCATATGTATAAAGATGTCCCACAGAAGCTATGAACTTGAAACCATGAAACTGCAGATAATAGTATTTGTCTCTGTATACACTGCTTTTTACTAAACTCACATACCTATGATAAAATTTGATTGATGAATTTGGGCTCAATATGAAATTAATAGTTATTACCAAACTAAAATAGTTACCACAACAATATACTCTAATTAAAGCTATTTTTAAATGTATAGTGTACTTCTGGAATTTTCCATTTGACACTTGTAGACCATGGTTAACTATGGGTAAAAGAAGCAATGGAAAGTGATTTACAGATGAAGGAGTACTATAGAACCCCATGGAAAGTAGATGGCTATTTGAAAAAAAATCAAAGAATTATTACTATATATTTTTATCCTATGCTTATAAAATGTGTCAAACTAGTCAAACATAAATATTGCTGTCATTTCCAGTATTCAGACTTACTTAGACAAATTAATGAATATATGGTAGTAGTCTTTTGATATTTTGTATTTTGCTGATTGTAAGATACCATGAGAAACTTCGAAAATTTGTCAGTATCAAAAAGAAATTATATTCTGACAAGAAATTACTGAATTAAAAGGAAAATCAATTAATCTTGAACTTCATATGGGTTTTCTCCATCATTCCTACTGATTGAAATGTAGATTGATACAAAAAGGCTGTGCTTGATCTACTGGCATTAAGGAAAGGAGTGGACTGCATTACTCCCAGGGGGCCTGTAGAAATCCACTTCAAACAGTTGGCAGGAACTTGCTAGTCTTTAGAACTCTTGCAAAGTGGATCTTCAGACATCATCCTATTCCAAAGGACTAGAGGTTAGCAGCTAGGACTTTGACATATGAATGGGAGGGGGTGCTACATAATTTGGTTCATAATACCTGGTGAAACTGAGAAAGGTCCCCAAAGGATGACTATGATAAGACACCAGGATCTCCTGACTTTCCTCCTCTTGAGACATGGTGCCATGTTCTGAGCTCCTGATAGCCCTCAAGTTCCTGGCATTCTAACTTCGTTGTAGAATGGGTTTTTAATCCCTTGTTGGAAAGTAAAGGAGGAAAAGAAGGGATGAGACACAAAGAAATTCCAGTGTCTTGTACACCAGATTGAAACTGGAAAGTAATTTTTATGTAGAAATATTTTTCCGTGTCATGACCAGTTTCTTTTAGATTGTGAGTTTTCAGGTTCAGATATACAGTTGGTTAAAATGGGGCTGCCTGGGTATTTACTACAGCAGCATTGTATATTCACTTGCTAATTCAAAAAAGATTCAGAAAGTGTTAGCGATGACTTAGTCACATATGAAGTCTGCTTCTATGCTCTTATTCTCCCTTTAGGGCCTATCATATTGGTAGTGAATCTTAAATATGTCTTGATTGAGTACTTTTTGGTTCACAGAGTGTTTATAAAACACAGCCAACTTCTTTGGGCTGTGCCTAAATGTTTGTTGAGAATGATCTATGTAACCAGAAAACAGAGTCCATTAAAAAAAAAAAGAAAAGAAAACCTCTAATAGACATGATCATGGTCAACCAGATTGATTAGAGACATACTTACACAACTGATTCATGAATTCATGCCAAACTATGTCCAAGAAAATAATTCTACTTTGCTCCTTAATAGAAACAGCTGGTGTCAATGATACGGATGACCAAAGTTTTATTTGGATGACAGCAGGTGGTATAACGACTCTTCTACGGGTCACCTTTAAAATACCCCATATAGGCAGATGCATGCTTCTGAGTTTCAGCAAGGCTGGAGTCCCCAGCATGGGCCTTAAATTCTGAGAGCTACTCTTCTGGAATTGAATAAAAAATGTTAGGTTTTTCTGAATTGTGAATTTCTCTCAGAATGTATCCATTTATAAGTAGACTTTGTAATATTTCAATAAACAAGATCAGTATGGTTGTTATTTTCACTTAAAGAAGAATAAAGGAAAATGAGCAAGAACTCTAAAGCAAAGGATAACTTACTTTTCATGGGTAATGTTTGTAAGATTAAATGGTTTGATATAGTTGTAATTGAAGAAAACTTTTTTCTGATGTACTTTGAAATTTGCTTTTAAAAGTGATTAAGTAATTCTCTGACTGGAATAAGAACTTAAGGTATTAAAAATACATCCCCTTCTTCTGAGTGCCACGAGGTGATTGGATTTGATTTACTGCATGCTTCTCATCGTGATAACTTGCTTCATCACAGCCCAGGTGTCACAGAGCCAAGTGACCACAGACTGAAACCTCTAAAGCAGTAAGCCAAAAAAAAAAAAAAAAAATCTTTCAATCTTTCCTCCTGTAAGTTACTTTTCTACGCAATTTTTCACAACAATAGAAAGCTAAAACAGTTCAATACTTTCCTTTCCGGATCTTTTGTGACACTCCCAAAGCAGAAAAATTAATGCAATACAATTTTTGGCTACTTGCAAGCTGCTAGGTACTTTGCATGTATTATTTAACTTAATTTCTACAATTATCTTACACTGATTTTAAATTCTTCATATTAAGGAAACAGGACCGGGGACGTTACATAACTTCCTGCACAATCACAGCACTAAGGTAGTGTAGTGAGAATCTGAACCCAGAGTGTCTGTCTCCCAAGCTGGTGCTTTTTAATTATACTGTTTAATATTGAGCTGTAATGTCACATCTTGTCTCCAAAACTTTACCCTCTCTCATTTCAACCTGACTCTTCTTGACCTTTACTACATAAGAAGCAGACATGAAATGTTGTCACCCTCCTTTGTTTACTTTGTCCATGCTGTTAGGCTTCAGATTGTGCGTACTTAAATATTTGCTTTGTATCTTACTGTTTTGTAAAAAAGAAGGAAATGGTAAAAAAAATTAGTCTTAGAAATATCTCTTGATAATCCAGTGGGTTTTTATTATTCATTTATACCTTCAGTTGTTTCATACAGTCATTCATTCATCACTCTCATTGAGAGCAGCTTATTTGGATGTTTCTTAAACACAGATGCCTATTACCTTAGTTATTATCCTCCTATTTAAAAATTATAATCTATCCAAGTAAATATTTCATGAAAAATAAATAAGTAAATAGATTCACATCTGCCTGCATTTCAAAACGCATGAAATAGGTTGACCTTAAAAGCTACTCCATTCTCTCAGCTTTCGTGATGGCATGACTGAAAACAACATTGGGTCATGAATTAGGTTATAAGTTAGTAAGAATGGAATTTAGCCACAGGTTTATAAATACAGTTTCTAATTTGCCTAAACATAAGGAAAACACCAAGGCCATGAAACTTCTAATTCAAAGATAGAGTCTATTTTTTCAATGGTATTATTTACAAATAGTAATGTTTTAATTCATGATGGAAAGAAGAATTTCTCCATTGGATGGTAGAATTGTACGTATAAGGTGAAAGATTTTCATGATCTGAAGAAAAACAGAGTATGGAGAGTAGAATTGTAAAGTCTGGCAAACTAAGGATTATTTCTTATGATCTCTGCCTCATTTTAAGGATGAGACCATGCAATTTTTTGATTCTTTTCTCTTGTAACTGGCATCTTAAAGTACACCTAACTCATTCTCTTAAAAGAAAAAGTAATACAGAGTTTAAAAATGTAACGTCAGTCTCCAACAAGGTACTATAAATGAAACTTGCATACTTCAGTTGCTCTCTAAATTTATGCCTTCCTTTGAAGTGTCTATCCACTCAGCTAAAAATGAGTGGACGATGGTGAAAGAAGTAAGTTGGTTGTACTATTTTAATTTTTGGTAGTTGAATTATTAATATCTCCTACCAAGTGACAATACCCAAAATCTTTAGGTTATAATATTACATATATAATATACTTTCCACATTTAGCCCTCTATGACTTATTTATTGTTAATAACTGTAGGCTGTCCCAGAAAAATTTTCTCAGATCATTTATGAAACACCTTAGATAATTGGAAGAAATCTTGGGTTGTTATTGAAGAAACTGCTCAGATCTTCTACTTCTAGCTAGGTGTTTTTCAAAAGAAATAGACCCATCTCTCAGGACAGTACTTACATTAACTAAAACTCATGTATTTTGTGCATGAGAAATGATGGTGAGTTGCTGTATAGTGAGAAAAATTATAATCAGAGCAGAAATACTGGCTGTTAATTTTCTCCTTGAATTTCAGTCCTTATAGAGTTAATTCTTAATAAGAAAATTGCTTAAAGAATTTTAGATCAAAATGTGTGGGGTCAGAGTATATGAAATCTTAATGGCATGACCTGATATGTTTGTTTCAAAATTGAGATGACTTTATCATTCAGACAGGAATATTCATAGACATGCTGTCACAATCCTGTGTGCTTCTATCCATATCAAGGACGGCTTTGTCAGTAGGACAGCACTATGACTAAGGCTTTTGGTTATGCTTCTTAGAAAAGGTGATCCAGTAAAGTCCACCGATATACTTTGTGACTCTTCGATTTCCATACTCATTTGGTACTAACATTTTTTGCAGTTGATATTTCTTTAGTTTCAATAATCCAATTATTAAAGGCACAGTCATATGTCCAAATCCAGGAATGCGTTTCTTCTCTTTTGACATGAGTTTGCATACTTTTACTATAAATTAATTTAAAAATGTATCATTCAGAAATTATTTGACTCCCCCCCCACCAAATTCTTGGTTGCATTTATGATAATACCTATCCTACATGGTTATTGTGAAAGATAATTGCTATCATACATATGTTATAGCTTCTAGCACCTTTCAGATATTCAATAGTTTCTGTTTTGAATATAAATATTTTATCTGAAATGCTTTATCATTTTATGTATGTTTTTGTTGGTTATGAGAACTATAGCATACTAGATTTTTCTGGATCATTTCATTACAATTTCAAATAATCATCCTCATTTTCCAGTACTCATTTCTATTTTCCCTTAAGTCAACAAACTCTCTTAAAATTCAGTTTTTCAGCATCTATACCACAACTATCAGATGCTCTTATACCTATGACACAAAAAACACTTTTCAGACTCTGGTACCTGATTTCCATTACAGAAAATATATATTAGGTCTTTAAAGTATGTGCAAAAACTCTTTATTATAAAATAGAGAATGGTATTTGTTATGATGTCACTGTGTAACTTGTATTAAAGTGAGATATAGTTACCTAAAAATGGCAAGTAGTACTTACCACTTTTGTGCTTTGCATTGTAATTTTTTATTAATGTAGATATTTTGTTTTTTATATTAGCCTCTAGGTTCTGTAAGGAAAGGAACAGTGTCTTACTCATCTTCATATTTGTTAGGTAATTGGTAAATATGTATTGAAAAATGAGAAGCTATTTAAAGAAATAGCTGTCTTCTAAAAGTTAGGAAAATGAAGTTGATTTTAGATTGCTTTGTCTTTTCATCATGGTTTTTAAAAAAGTCATATCAGTCAATGCATTAGCATCAAGAAAATGATAGTAATACAGAATACTGGCACCCTGGTTACTGGTCACATTTTTGATAGAGATGTATGTTAGTGGACTGTTAAAGCATGTGTCATTTACCCCTTTTCTTAGTTGGTCAATTTAATTTTGGAAATTTCTCTGAAACTATCTTAAAGTGCTTGGATGAAAGTTTTCTGTATGTCACTTTTAAACTCACTTAATTAGGGTTAATACAGTATATGGGATTCAGAATACGGAGTAGAATTTTCCAGGATCTTTTGCATGCTAATCAGATATGTTTTGAAGACAGCTTGTGTAGAATAGATGATAAACTTTTGGTCATAAAGTTTTATGGGTTCTTCATTTTTTCTTTCATTCTTGTATGTCCATATTATAATTAAACTTCTGAGTTACCAATAAAGTATCCCTAATGAATTAACCTCTCTAGATAGTTTTCATTATATACCACAGGAGCACTTTTAGTGATGGAGAACCCGTCACCCCAGAAAAACAGCTTTATGGACACCGAATCTCTCTATAATCTCCACACTTTTGTTCCCTCTGTGAAGTCATGCAAGTATAATATACATTTTCCCATTTCCTTCTGTAAATGTCTAAAAATATCACGTGATTTGTTGGTATAGTAAAAATGGCAGTGAAACAAGTGATAACTTTTCTTGGTCTCTGAAATTTCACAAAATAGCATCACCCTGTTTAGATCTTTTTCATACACAGTGATATAAAATGACATTTTCTTATGTTTTCACATTTTTAGGTCAGTGACATTCTATCTCTTAATTAATGTTCTGTTACAGTCGTGTGAATGTAAATGCATTCTCTTGGTTATTTTATTAAATCTTAGTGAAGACTATCTTCCTAAGATGTTTTAAAAACATTACAATATTCTTTTTTAATTTCTTGTTTTTCAATTCATTGAAATTTTAAAGCTAGCATTATTGAAAGTATGACATATCCATGCATCCCTTAATGAGAAGAAGATTGTAGAGATTTTAAAAGCAGTCTGTAAATTCTTTGACAGCACAAATGTCAGAAGTAGAGTCTAACTTCTATCCTTTTAAATGAAAGTAAAATACAGTGTTACACTAAGAGATGAGGTCTTAAAAAGTAATATTCCTTTATCCTGACTCTCTCTTGAGATTCTCGCTCTCAGAACTCTGATACCATGTTTCAAAGAAGAAATCGTTGAACATGTTGATAAGTGCCACCACACAGGTGTACTGAAATCAGACTTCTACGATTGCAGACAGTAACAGCATTTGCCATAAGACGTGAGGAAGCTTTTGAAATAGCTCCTGTCCCAGGCAGTATCTGACTACTAACTTACAAATAGGTCGCAGAGATTATTGCTTTCTTTCTCTCATTTCTCTTTCTCTCTCTTTCTCTCTCTCTGTGTGTGTGTGTGTGTGTGTGTGTGTGTGTGTTTCCACACAAATCTTAGGATTTTTTTTCCTAGATATGTGAAGACCATCATATTCTTTTGGTAGGCAATTGTATTGGAACTGTAGATTGCTTTGGATAGTACAGGCATCTTCTAATCCATGAACATGGAATGTATTCCATTTTCTCTCTATGTGTATCTTCTTCTTTAATGATTTTATTATTTTCATTGTAGGCATCTTTCTCCTCTTTAGTTAAATTTATACTCAGTAATTTTGATACTATTGTATTATTCCTAGGAAGCTAATGCAAGTGAGATTTCAGAATTGATTTCTATGTCAGATAATTCACTGCTGATATAGAGCAATGATATTGATATTTGTGTGTTAAATTCATATTCTGAAAATTTGCTGAATTCATTGAATTTTAATAAGGTTTGGTATAGTCACTGGCATTTTCTATATGTTAGATCATGTCATTTAAAGCAGTTATGCTTTGATTTCTTCTTTTCCAATTTAGATGCCACTTCTTTTTTCTTCCTGCTTGATTAGAACTTCCAACACTATGCTGATTAAATGTAGTGGAAATGGGCATTCTTGTCATATTCTAGAGCAATTTTGAGCAAAGAGAACAAAGCAAGAGGTATTATATTACATAACTTCAAAATATACTACAAAACTTAATTGTCAAAACAGTATGGTATCAGCATAAAAGCATACATAGATAAACAGGACAGATACCCAGAGTCCATGTACACATTTACAGACAAATTAATTTTGATGAAATTGCTGAAAATGAACATTGCAGAAAGCACAATATTTTCAAAAATGGTGCTGGCAAAATTGTGCATCTACAGTTAGATGAATAAAATTAAGCCCCTAATCTTCAGTTACAAAAAGTCAACTTAAAGTGAATTAAAGATCTAAATGTAATACTCAAAACAATTAAAGTGCTAAAAAATATAAAGGAAATTCTTCAGAACACTTTAATAGGCAAGAATTTTTTTTTTTTTTTTTGGAGAAGAATCCAAAAGCATTAAAAAACAAAAGCAAATGTAGACAAATGTTATTACATCAAACTAAAAAGCTTCTGTACAGCAAAAGAAGTAGTCATCAGAGTGAAAAGTGAACATACAACATGGGAGGAAATACTTGCAAAATACAGACCTGTATTAGTCAGCTTTTCCCACACTAGGGCAAAATACTTGACACCCACAACTTAAAGAAGAAAGGATTTAATTTGGTGCAGCTTTGGGAGCATTTAGTCCAGGACCAACTAGATCCAAAACAGAAATGACACTGTTGAAGAATACAGTAGGGGCCATCTGCTCAGCCAGTGGCATCCAGAAAGCAGAGAAAGAAAGGAGAGGCCCATCTAGGTCATGCCCCCAGTGACACACCTCCAACCACACTCCAACTCCTGTTAGCGTATTCAGCTATGAATTCATCCATGGACTAACCACTAGTGAGAATACCCCTCCAGTTACTTTCCAAATGTTCCACCCCTGAACATGTGAGATCTAGGGGAACATTTTAGATGTAAACCATACCAACATCCGAGAAAGAGTTAATATCCATAAGACATAAGGAACTCCAGAAACTGAAGAGTGAAAAGTCAATCTACACAAAATTTAGGTATTAGAACTCAATAAACATTAAAAAAAAAAGACACAGAAATGGTCAACAGGCCTAAGATAAAAGTGTTCAACTTCAGTATCAGGGAACTGCAAACCACTCTCGTAGGAATGGTTAATATGAAAAAAAACAAAAAAAGAATAATAAATACTCGTGAGGATGTTGAAAAAAAGAGAACACTTTCACATTGTTGATGGGAATGTAAATTAGTACAGCCATGGAGGTTTCTCAAAAAAATTAAAAATTAAAAATATGATAGAATCCAGCAATCCCACTACTGGATATATGTTTAAAGGGAATGAAAACAGTATATCAGGGCAATATCTACATCCACATATTTATGGTAGTATTATTCACAATAGCCAAAAAATTGTGATAATCTAAGTGTCCAACTAGAGAATGCATAAAGGAAATGTGGAACAGTAGAATAGTATTGAGTCATAAAAAAGATGTCATTTGCGAAAGCATGTGTAGAACTGGAGTTAATTATACATGAAAGATGCCAGACACAGGAAGACAAATCCCACATGATCTTAGTCATATATGCAGTATCGGAAAGTAGTTTCATTAGAAGTGTAGAGTAATGTTTATTACAGACTGAGGAGAAAGTATGGGAAAGGAAAAATGAAGGAAGATGGATCACTAGGCAGTAAGTTATGTTTGGATAGGAACAAAAGTTCTGTTGCATTATTGCACACTGTGGTGACTATAGAGAATGATATATTGTACATTTCAAAAGGCTAGAAGACACAATACTGAATTTGTTCATTTATAAATGAGTGACAGTCTTTATGGAGATAGATGTATTTCACCTATACAATGTATAAGTGTTTCAAAAATTGCATGATACTCCATTAATATTAACAATTTTATATTTTTATGTACCAGTTAAAAACAAATGTAATTTTTGTTTCAAAGTTTCTTAGTAGAGATTCACCTCCAACTGCTGGCAACTGCCATCAGTAGGCTGCTTCCTGTGGGCAGCCTGCATGGGCAGAGAGAACTAGCTGATCAACCTCTGCCTGCCAGCTGTCAACAGTAGAAGGCTTGTTTCCTGCAGGCAGCCACTGGGAACAGAGACATGCAGCCAGGTAAGCCCTGTTCACCCTACCCACAGGCCACCATTGGAGGCCCTTGCTTCCTTCAAGCAGCCATCACCCACCGGGAGAACCAAACAAACACATCGCTGTGTGCCTGCCACCATCATGGGGGACCCAGTGTAGACATGCAGGCTGAGAGAAGCAGTCCAACCACCATGTATCCCTGGCCATAGGGGAAACCGCAGTGTAGCTGCACAGGTCTACAGAAGCCTGCTCCATGCCCTGCTACCTCCCTGTAAACCTGGGGTCAGAGAAGACAGATGCCTGTCCCATTCGCCTACACTGAAGAGGGGCAGCCAATGTGAGAAGTGCTGGGATGCCACAACCAGCTTGTTGGGAGGAACCCAGGAGAATGTCAAGACAAAGGAGCAAAAGGCAATCTCAGACCTCCAGCCCACACAGAACAAGTCTGGAAGATACAGTCATGGAAGAAAATGGAAGGCACATACCTGAAATCGCCAAGAGGATAACAAATGAAGTAAAGAAACAACTTCATGAGACTATAAAAGTAATAAAATCAGAAATAATGTCTCAGGTAAAAGAAGACATGAAAAAGATCATGAGAGTTGCTCAGCATATCTAAAGAAGACATAGAAAAAAAAGAGGAGCATAGGAAAATGATGGACACCTTGAATGAGCAATATAGAAAGGAAGTAAAATGCATGAAACAGATTAAAAAAGATATCCAAGAAATTAAAAAGTCAATCAAAAACTGGCAAAACCCCTTGAAAGAGAGTAAAGATAGACTTTCAGACCTTGAAGACAGGATTGCAGCTAGCATTTATGAAAGGAAAGATCTTTTAAAAATAACGAGGAACCAGAAAATAATAATTCAATGATTGCAAGACAATGCAAAGAGAAATAACTTAAGAGTGATAGGTATCAATGAATAAGCAGGGGTCAACACAAATGAAATAAAAAGAGAATTTACAGAAGTAATAGTAGAAAACTTCCCAAATATGGGAAAAGGATCTGGCATATAAGGGAGGCATATAGGACTCCAACTAGCTGTAACCAAAGTAAATCTACACCCAGACATATAATAATCAGGATCCCAGAAATTCAGCACAAGAGCAGACTACTAAAAGTTGTTAGAGAAAAGAAACAGATCACCTATAAAAGGAAAACCAATCAGAATCATGGCAGACTTGTCAACACAAACCATCAGGTCAAGAAGAGCTTGGAGTGAAGTAGTTCAAGCCCTGAAAGAAAACAAATTCCAACCCAGATTTATGTACCCTGAAAAACTATCTTTCAAAATTGATTGAAAAATAAGATACTCCCATGATAAAGAACCACTGAAGGAATTCATGACCATGAAACCGGCCCTACAGAGAGTGCTAAAGGATATTCTAGAGAGAGATAAAGATGACCATGGTTCCAGGAACAGCAGCAGAGGATAGCCAAACAGGACAGACAGTTGAATGAAGGGGGAAAGTGGAGGGCCAACAGCAGGAGGATAGCATGGCAGAGACAAACCAATGCATGCTGGTTGTAACCATTAATGTAGATGGTCTCATTCAGTAATAAAAAGAAACACAGGCAGAGCAGATCAAGAAACAAGATCCATCAATACACTGTGTACAAGAAACACATTTAACTCAAAGGAAATTTATAGACTGAAAATCAAAAAGGAGAAAACAATTTTTCTGCAAAACAGGAGACCAGAAAAAAGCAATGGTAACTTGCCCATCAACCACAGAATGGGTAAGAAAGATGTATTTTCATACAATGGAAAGCTACCTAGCTACAAAGTAGGATAATTTTGAGGCTCTTGTAGGTAAATGGACGCAACTGGAGGTCATGTTCATGGGCAAAATAGTTTGAACTCATACGGATGACCACTAGCATAAAAAACAGAAGGAGTTAGTGGAATCCAAAAACATAATAGATATTATAAAAGTGATAGGGGAAGAAACACCTAGGAGGAGAAGGTAGTAACTGATGTCAATTTCTTATTATCTTCTCTTGAACTCTTGTAATGTTTTCACAATTTTGTTAGGTTTCGAACAGTTCTGTCTTGTTTTGTTAGATTTTACTGTGTCTGATGGGATGGGCAGCTATTTTGAACACAATGGGATGTATTATGGAAATTATGGTTGGTTTCCTATTATCTTGTTTCGAAGTCCTATAATGGTTTTATTCTTTTGTTTAATTGGTTTTATTCTGTTTTGTTTTGTTTGATTTTATTATGTGTCATTGTATGAACAGCTATTTTGAAGAAAATGAGACATTATAGTAACCATTGTTCATTTACTGTTATCTGGTTTTGAAGTCCTGTAACGCTTTCATTCTGTTTTGATTGGCTTTAGTCTGTTTTCTGTTATTTGATTTCATTGTGCATGAGAGTATGGGCAGCTATTTTGAGGAGAACAAGAGATGTTATGGTAGCCATTGTGGATTTCCTACTGTCTTGTTTTGAAGCCCCATAATGGTTTCATTCTTTTGTTTTGACTGGTTTTATACTATTTAGATTTGTTTGATTGTTTTGTGTGTGAAGGTATGGACAACTATTTCAAAGAAAATAAGTGACATTATGGTAGCCACTGTTGATTTCCTGTTGTCTCATTTTGAAGTCCTGTGTTGCTTGCATTGTTCTGTTCTGATTTTCTTTGTTCTGTTCTGTTTTGTTTTGCTTTATTCTCTTTAAAATAAAAATTTAAAAAACAATAAAATTGCTCAGTGTAGTTGACTGCCTTAGCCTCAGGAAACCCTCAAAGCCCTGAGAAATAATACTGAGAGTTATTTTTGTTTTCTTATAATAATAAATTTGAAGTAGATTGTTAAATCACCATGGATAAACAGAAAATATTTGAGTGCCACTATAAGGGAATACCATAACTCAACCTCAAACATGGGGCATTGACTCTGGAACTAAGATATGAGCAATAACTGCAAGAGGCTAATGTTTGTTAGGAAAATTGAAAATGACTTGAGGAATTTGTCATGGAGAATTTAAATAAATAAAAGAAGGTAAATGTGTATTAGCAGCTGGGGGAAATTCTACTTCCTTTCCCACTGAATGGAAACAGAAAGCTGTGGAAATGTTGCTTCATGAATTCTGAGACAATGTCCCACCTGACTCTCACTGAAATACTTGCTCTTTGAACCTTCCTTCAAGAAAGGAAAGATCTTTGTTATGCAGTGGTGAGAAATTTAGGAAAACTTTCACCTATTGTAGATGGAAAATGCTTATGCCTCATGAACCGGATAACCTGCCTACAGATTTCTAAGTATATTGTTGGAGATCTGGCTTTGTTTCTTCTATTTGCCTGTAATAAAATGAGAAGAACTAAGGAAATCAGGTTAAAAGTGGACTGCTACATATAAAGAAGCCAGAATTTGGGTTCAGAAGTAAAGCAGTTTCTCATTCTTGACCTCTACAGATAGTAAACTACTATTCAATTTAAAAAATAACTTTCAGGCAAAGATCAATCCAGGGTACTGTCAAGAAAACATGATTCAAAAATATATTTAAAGCACTTTCTAAGATTTAAGAAAGATTTCAGATGGTATTTTATGAGACTTTTTCAGATGAATAGATCCAAAGACTGTTAAAGCATGAATTATAGCTTATTTCTATTAGAATTAGACTTCTAGTAGGTTTTAGTGCATTATCCTACAAAGTTATAGTAGGAGCACAAAGTGTAGAAAATACTTCAAAGTATTTGTATGAATGGCTTCTGTTTAATGTTGTGAAACCTAGCAAGATTCATAGATGATCCATAATACGTGGAAGATACTGGTACTGACAGAACATCAACCAAACTTCTATGGGAAAGGAAACCAGCAAAGAGAAATATTCAGCATTAATCATGGTTTATATCTTAGCAAATGGACAGACAATTCAGAGAGTAAGACCAAGATCCAGAACAGTCTCAATCATATACTGTTTTTTAAAAACTGAAATTCAGTCAAGCATATATTCCTTGATTGGTGCTTAGTCCTGGTGCCAAGGGTTCCTAAGTCCTGTCAGAACAATAGCTAACTGGAACAAAGGCCACAGCCCATGGCTAAACCCAGGTTCTATTAATTTGTGAGGAGGGGACTGGCTCAGGGTTGTGTGACTGTGAGAATGGTGGGAAGTACTTGAATACTGTGAGCTGGCCTAGGTAGGGGGCACTAGAGCACCTCTGTAATATGCAGGGAGAGGTATGCAGAAAGAGTGCTGGATTCCAGTAACACGCTGCCTCTAAATTTGGAGGGATTTTCATAATATAGTTTGAGGAAATATCTTGTGCTTTTGGTTGGTTGCATCAGCTTTGCTGTCTGGCCTTCCTGCCCTGGGACATCAAGGCCTCTTTCTCTAGGCTCAATCCTAGTCAGCAGCACCTCGTCACTTGGCCTACTTCATGTTTAATAGTAGGGAGCTATAGGTATTTCATCACTGTACTGTCACATTGCTTAAAAGATTTCACATCAACACCTCTGCTAGACCAATTTGCATCACTTAAAGCCAAATGATAGGGTAGGATAATTTTCTTAGCCAGCTCTGTGCATATCAATACATGGAAGTAGGGCAAGGGTAGGCCAAAATGGAGACAAATGGTCTTCTTTCAGAGTCATCCTGGTTGTCCTTCACAGAGCTGAAAGAGATTTGCTTGTAAATACTTAGTGACCAGCAAGAAGGGGCAATTGCCATATTATTCCAAGTTGGGCAATCTATTTACACAGTAGAGCTTTTCAATTGCCCTCTATGCACACATGGGAAAAAGGAGATGAATTTGGGAGAAGTAAAGAACTGGAGAGAAAAAATAGAAATAAGTTACCTCTCTAAAGTTTATCCTCGCAAGAATGGGTGGACTTCCCATGAGAATGGAACATTCAGCAATCTTGTTGATGTCCCATCACTGAAGGAGGCAATCTCATCAGAAAGAAGATACAGATGTATTGCGGGGTGGCTGGGAAAGAGGATGTGAAGAACTGAGACAGTCTCCACATTGTGGAAACAGATGAAATAGTTCTACTTTCTTCTATCTAAGTTGCTACTCATCTCTCCGGACACACACAAATAAAATACGTGCCCAACAAAAGAATCATTGGCAAATTCAAATTGCAGTGCAGGAGACTTACATATTCAATATAGTCAGAGAAACAGAAATAGCCAGAAATATTTATTATCTGATACTTTATGAAGAATATTGTTGATTTCTGGTCTAAAGCACTGATACACAATGATTGATAAACTAATGAAATTGATACACTAATAAAAAAGATTGGAGTAGATGTATTAAAATTAGAGAAATTATGTTTCCAGGCAAAGAGAATTTCCAAGGCAATAGAATCATTGAATAGTGATAAAATGTCAATTTATCAAGAAAATACAAATATCCTATTAATTTATCTACTAACAAAATTTTGAATTATATGAGGAAAATTTCATAGCACTACATAGAGAAATAAACAGATCTCCAAAAATTGAAAATTTTAAAACTTTTCCTCAACAGCTGATAGAATACATAAATAGAAAATTAGTAAAAATTCTGAAAACATAAGCAGCACTATGAACTAAATTGATCTAATTGGTATTTATAGAACACTCCATCCAGCAGCAGCAGCAGAATAAATATCGTTTTCCATTACACACCAAGTTTTTTCTTTCCAAAATAGATCATCTAGGCCATAAAACAAGTCTCAGTAGATGTGACACAGGAAAAAATTTCAATAGTACAAAATTTTCTCTCTGATTACAATAAAATTAAAATATAAATCAATAAGCTGGGTATAGTGGTGCATGCCTGCAATTCCCGCACTCAGTGGACTGAGGCAGGAAGATTGCCACCAGTTTGAGGCCAGCCTGAACTACACAGTGAGACGGTATGTCAAACAAAATAATAAATAAAAAATAATTAAATAAAAATTAAAAAAACAAAATAAATTTTATGTATAATGAAACATGAACAGTTAGCACAAACATTCCTTAGACATAGTATTAAACAGAGAATGGAAACAAAAGCATATACAGTTTTGTGTTGTTCCATTCTTGTAAAGTTTTTGAGAACAACTAGCTAGAAGAATCTGTAAGGAAGCCCCATGAGACCTTAAAATATTCTAGTTACAAAGCTGTATATTATGTGAAATATAATCAAACTGTATTATTTTCCAGTTGCATCTCACTTAAAAAAAAAGTCATGTGCAAAAACCTGCAAATGAAGACTATTAAAAAAATTGGACTCAAGAACACACACACACTCGCATGCATGCACATAGGCACACATAAATTGACTCAAATATAAAATCGGATACAGACATATTAATATAGGTATATTAATAGAATATTTCTGAATGGATACACAAGCAAGTATTGCAAGAAATGGGAGCTTTCCTTCTTTCATGCTACACTCTTTTGCATCTTTTGAAATTTGTACCTACACATGTATTTTCTATTTCCAACAAGAAATACAGACAAGTATCAAGAAAACACTATTAATCAAAGAAGCATGTCTCTGCTATGAAGTCTGTTTAACTTGTACTAATCACTTGTTTTTATATCCTAGTGACTTAGATAGTTCATAAAATATTTTTAAATGGCCTGGTTTGACATACCGATTGTATAGAGTATTGTATATAATTTTCTGGTGTTTGGAGTAAGTTTTAAATCCTAAATATTTATAAATTTAAGAACATAAAGGTTTGTGGTAGAAATGCCATCCAGTGTATTCATAACCATTGATAGCCCCTTCCTACTCAAGTCATGCAGTGGAGTACAAGGAGACATAGGGGACCTTGGTCCAATCGTTTGAGAAGATGCCGAAGAGTGCGTACTCCTGTTGCTATGAGTCAGAGCTCTGCAGTACAAAGTGGATTTGCTTTGTTGTTTTCTGTATCAGTTTTCAAAACCTTCTTCACTGTCTGCAGAAGTGTAATTTGGGGCATCATTTGGCCAAATCTTAAACAGTGGCAAGAATCTGAAGGCTCAAGATTGCCTATGTGTGTCTGTAAAAGGGAAATTTGGAGAACCCAAATCACTCTTGGATTGGTGGGTGACTGCAGCGCATCAGTTTACCAGGCATTCTCCAGAGGACTTTAGATCACATTGGTGAAGCGTGTGTGAGTTTCTGTGCATTGGCTCCAACTTAGAGAATCGAATTCCTGTATGGCCTTTCCAGGGATGTAAGGATCCAATGTTGAAACTGTACTTTAAAGAGCACCAATGCTAAAATTCACAAGTGAGGGAACAACTTGTTTTCACAGCAATGAGAGCTGGCATGGCAAATGCTTCTCTGTGGTGACTTACATACTTATTCAGTGATTTAGACTGCTTCTCTGGCACAGGTCAAATGGCATATTAACATGGGGTATAATCCTTTCCCACTCTGTAGGCAATGGCTCAGTGTGATATTGGCACTACATTAAGCTTCATTAACCCTACAACACGTTGCCTTCTTACTGTTGGCACTCTCCTGCGGGCTGCAGGCAGTAACCCATGAGTAATCTGATTACCTACAACCCACTATAGCCGCATGGAATGGAGCTGACTACAGAGTGGAACACAATTACAGTCTTTTGAGATTCAATTAGAAAGCTGTTGGTAGAGCTTCGTTCAAAAATCTGAAGTTGGCTCCAATAACCCCTCATGAACCACACATCTCTTCTTAAGAGGCCACAGTAAAAAATGAATTTAAAAATCTTTACCTGTTTCTCATGTGCCTTTCAAAAATTCATCCCCTTGACATGCATAATAAACCAGGTTTGCAGTTAGCAACAGTAACTGTTTCTATAAGCACGACATGCTGTAACTTTTGCCTTTTCCAAAAGGGAAATGCGTCTCCATAGAATTATTCTTCTCCACAGAATTATTCTGCTTTTAGGCTTCCTTGTGGATGTACATTAAAAATAAATGCTATTTTACATGAAGCAGAACCTTACCAAAGTCTAATTGCTCTTTAAATAAAACCTGAGTTTAAGCTTCTCCTTTGAATTACCAAAATCAAGACAAATACAATTTAGACTAAACTATGTCATGTGCAACAAATCATAACCATAAATTGTGCTAAATACACATATTCCTTGGTTGATGATGGTTGGAATACCCATTTACACATTTAAAATGAAACAGTTTTAAAATGCATGTAGGAAGAAATATTACATTAGTAAGGTGTTTCAAGTATTTAAAATGTATTTGGTAATGAAACGTTTGTTTACTATACTATTTTTGCCCCCAAACCTAATTCATTTTATTTGTTATGAGATTTGCTTTTTTTCTCCTCCTGGCGATTATAGAATGAACATGAATTTTGGAGTAAGACATGAACTTGAATATTAGCTTTGCCATAATTTATGTGACCATGGAAATTACTTAAGTTTTTTAAGCCATAATTTTTCTTCTTTGAAGAAAGGAATAAAAATACCTTCTGGCAGTATTATAATAATTAACATGATGAAGGTACAGGGGATGAGATACAGTGAATACACAACATATGTGCCTTATCATTACTTGCTATCCAATTTCTAGATGACAGTGGAAACTACACAGGCTTATGAGTTTATATCTTTATTTTTATCACTATGTACCATACTGTTTTGTATTTTAAGTATCCACTTTTATCAACTTGAGGGGTCATTAGAAACTCCTGGATGTGTTGCTTTTATACATTTATTTTAATTCATGAGTTTTAGCGAGTGATAGCTACTTTTGAATGAGTATGAGATTTACATTTTATGTTCACTGTCCTTTCTTCCGAGAAAGTTTGAAAGCACATTAAGTGAATTCATTCAAATTCTTGAAAACTGAAGCTGACTTTTTAAATGACAGTTTTTTGACTTCTGTGAAGTGAATGCATAGAATCTGAAAAATGTAGCCTTTTCAAATCTACAAGTTGAATGGTTGCAAATGCTGAAAATATGTAAAGAAAAATCTCCATTTGACTCTGTAAGTGAACAAGTAGTAAACTACTGAATAATAAACATTTTGGTAATGAAAGATAAGGTCAAAGAACTGCTTTACTCCTCTGATCTGCAGATTTCCATGTGTTTGCTTAACCTACATGGTATAGACTGTAGGACTAATTTGCTTTCGATAACTAGTGGTATGGGACATGTGTCACCCTTTAGTATCTATGACACGGAGGACTTATTGAGGTTTAGGTGTCACAGTCATTTAATCAGATTTTTATTTATCTGTTTTGTGATCCCATGTGGCACATTTCACTTTATTATAATCCCTAGTGCCATAATAAGTCACACTGTGTCAGAAAATTGTCCAGGCTCAGCATTCATTATTAAACTCCAGTGCTTTTTAGACAATTTTCTAAAGTTTTGCTAACACTTACACTAAAGTTCTATTACTATAATTGACTATCACAGGGTCATTGATATAGGAAAAGGGAATGGCGGTCTGAGATTCCAAATTTGTCTTGTATGTGACATGCTTTTCAAAGACTGACCCTGACATCAGCACAGGTATGGGAATGACTGGAAGAGTGCAAAGCTGGTGCATGTTATTTCTTATTCATGTTTTTCACTTGACTCTTAAGACATTCACACCACTAGTGCAATAGACCAGTAATAGTTCAAATGAGTGAAGTGGAAGGTCTTCCCAGGTTGGTATAAGCTTTTCAAGCATCTGATAAAATATGGTCTTAAAAAAGTACAGAAATTCAACTCGTAAATTGACGAACATTACTTGTGACTTTTATGAAAAATCCCAAATTGCGTTTCTTTGCATTTTATTTTGGCTCTAAGATTGGTGCAAAATAATAGATTTGACAACAAATTGGTATTCTCATTTGATTTCATGTTTTCTCTGCATCTGACCTCCTTTTCAGCTTGCGCTTTGTCACTGCCTGGACAGATAGATTTTCTCTCTGTCTCTGTCTCTGTCTCTGTCTCTCTCTCTCTTTCTGTGTGCATGTGTGTGTGTGTGTGTGTGTGTGTCTGTGTGTCTGTCTGTCTGCCTCTGTCTCTCTCGCCTTCCAAAATCATGTCCTGTCTACCTGTACCAATTCCTCCTGTCAGTGCACTTTTCTCCTTTTCATGCTCATCTCTTTTGAAAACAACTGCAGTTGCCTCCATTGGTCTTTTTTGCTCTTTGGCCAGTGTGAGGGCACATCCGTGTGTGTACTTTACAATATAAATTGACACTAAAAAAAACTGATAAATAGATTTTGCCAAAGATAGACTTCTTCTAGGCTTTGTTCAAGAAGAAAATGTCCAGTTACACTTGGTTCATCTCATCAAACTGCACCCTGTAAGTAACTCTGCTCTTCTCTCAAAGTTCCTTTTCTCATATATACTTTCTTTCACTCTTTTAGGAAAAAGTTACTTGTCCTTTTTCTCATTGTTTTTACTTCATTTTCCAGTTCAAAAAAACGAAGTATCTGCTTCAGCATCCATGTTACACGCGGATAGTGCTGGAGTGCTGGTGTATAGGAATTGCTTTATTGTGAACCACATAAGCACTGATTCTATTAGCTTTCATAATATTCCAAATGAGAAACTGGAGTTTTGGAAATGTCAATACATAATGCCAAAATTTAGGGGCAGAAAAGGGATAGAGACTAGGTCAGCCTAGTTCTGAAATTTTTGCTTTTCTGTTTCAGCTGACATTGAGATTATTTTAGCTGATGGTTAAGGTGACTTTTAAAATTTTTAATGATTAAATATTTACTGAAATATATATATTTGAAAATATGTATAATGACAAACACATGATTTTACAGATACTATTTTATTTAACAAAAACTAGTGAATTAATCGAAAGGTTTTTTGAGGTGCATTGGTAGCTAAATGATAGTATAGGCACCCAATGGATGTGAAAAAAGCGTGAAGATGTTATTCAAATGAGCAAAGTTTAGAAAATACTATCTTTATGATATTGTTTTAGAGTTCTGCCAACTGCCTTTGAAGAGTCTCCATAGTACACTTAAGTTGCACAGTGTTTATGTTTCTGTGCTACCTGCCCCATCTAACGTGTTCATCTTGCACAATTTTATGCTTAAATCCTGTGTAAGAGGTGCCTGCTTCATAAAACCTTACCAGTTGTCCCTCTTCTTAAGATCTTTTGTACACTGATATGGTCTTGAGTATCCACTCTGTGGATATTTGTGGATGTGTCTTTTCCCTAATATTTACCTTGTGGTTAGAGATTTCCTTGTTTACTTCTCTGTCTAGCTTTCTTTTCTATAACACTTTGCTTCAACATAGGCACTTAGTAGAAACACAGTGCAGGAAAAAGAGATGGTTAATTTTATGTGCCAACTTGACTGGGCTACAAATACCCAGATAGCTGGTAAAACATTATTTTTGGTGTGTGAAGGAGATTTTTTTTGAAAGAAATTAGCATGTGAATTAGTATAATAAGGAATTCATAGACTAGTAAAGAAAATCACCCTATCAGTGTAGGCTGGCACCATGCAATCCACAGAGGGCCTGAACAGAAGAATAAGGCAGAGGAAAGGCAAATTTTTTCTCCCTACCCAAGCTGAGTCACTGATCATTTCATGTCTTCAAAGATCATAATTTTGGGTTCTAACGATATGAGTTTGGACAGGAATTACACTGCTTGCTTTCCTGGCCTCTCAAGATCCGTAAGATATGTTGTGGGACTTTTTGCTTCCATAAATGTTTGAGTTAATCATTCATCACCCCCCCATATACATACAGTGGTACCTCGGTTCATAAGAACCGAGTCAAATTCAGTTGATTAGGCTCAATGTTGAACTCAAATTCGGTTCTGTTTCTTGAACTCAAATTCAGAAAGAAAGTCAGGAAAACTTGGGTTCAAGTTCCATCACCTGTAATGTATTAGCTGTGGGACCTCAACATCTGAGTCTGTGCACAGATTATAACATTAAATATAACTGTAATATGAATATTACATCTCTCCAAAGACTCAATATTTATTAGCATTTTTGTTTCCTTCTTAAATTAATATTTTCTGAATAAATAAAAAGTGTATAGAAAAGATTGAACATTATATCAATTTACTTAAACTCTGATCCTAATTGTTACCTGCCCTTGAATATAATTTGAATATTATTCAGATAAACAATATTTAATCAAAGTATCTATTCAATTGAATTCTCATAAATTTAGCTTAATCATTTTTATTGAATGGATATGACAATATCAACTTAATCAGTATAAGGATATCATTTTAAAAATATGTTTATGAGAGAGAGGGAGATAGAGAGAGATAGAGATAGAGAGATAGAGAGAGACTTTTCATTTTTTCTCGAGTAGTGATAGCATCCCAGGGGTTAGGATTTGTTTCAGACACAGTTGATCCAATCTGCACAGGCAATGTCACCAGTGCTCTGTCCGTCTCTCTCCAGCTCTTCTTTTCCTCTGTGTTGACTTCATTCTTAGTCTGCTTGAATTTAAGTGCAGGCGGAAAGGCCAGAAACAACCCTGGACTCATTGAACACTTTCTGAACCCTTTCTAGCAGTATCCCCAGGTGGGAGCCTGTTCTGTCAGCATGTGCACCAATGTCCAAGGACTGCCACTGGCTTTTATTCTGGTACATGCCCACCCCTGATGTGATTAATGTGTCCAAGGTGCTGGGTCAATCTGCTCACTCTGATTACTTCACTGGCTCCAGGTTTGTTTAAACAGAGACATTCCTCGCCTGAAGGAATGTTGGACAGATCTGAAATAACATGTACTGTGTCTAAAGAGAAATGAGGGAGACTGTGCACAAGCACTCTCAGCCTGTGTAACAGATATTCTTGGTGCCTCGCATGTACTTCAGGTTCATACTGATTGCATCGTACGGCAAACACTGTGATCTCCACAGAGGACTTGCTCTCAGCCAAGATGCGGGACAAGCAAGAAGTGAAGCAAATTTAATGTCCTTGAGAAATGATGGGATATTTTCTTTGTTGTATATCTGTGGACCTCTTTTTCACTGTCTCTTACTATTTCCTAGTAAGGCTGAGCTTGATAAAATGGTATTTACTGGCTTGTTTCACTTCCCTGACTCACTGCTTGATTTCCCTTCTCCCTGAAATATATCTCATGTTATTTCTTTGTACTTACCTCATAATCCCAGAGTCTGTTTTGGGGACAACCCAGATTACAGTACCCTTCAGGAAAATAAGTTATGAATCTTTAGTCAATCCAAAGTTTTCCAGGTAGAATTTTTCAGACACTAATTCCATGAAGTCAGAATAATTATGTTAGCATGAATGTGATATTCATTTGTGGTAAGTGAAAATAGAGGAAAATTTTTCTAGATGTGTGAGCATCATAATAAAGGCTAAACAGAAAGATGAAAGGCAGTACTGGTAAAATTTTTTCTCATCTCTGATCCCAACTAGAAATATCTGGCTCTGATTCCTTTTCAGGGGTGCCTGAGGTCCATGAAAGCAGTTTAAACCAGGTTTGAAAACACTTGGCTTATATATAAGTGTAGTTTTTTAAATCTGATGCAAGAAGGAACACGATTATACTCATCATTTTAATGTATCATTTGGAAACATGGTTTACCATTTGATTCAATAGATCTCTACAAATTAGATATGATGAAATACAAAAATAAACCTACACATATGTATCACTAAGTACCACACAATTCTTTTTGTTATCAACCACGGAGTTATTAGACATAGAGAACATCGTGTCAATTCTCAAGATATGCTTAATCAACCCAAAAAATGATTCAGTGAAATGCAGGGAATCTAACGATGTATATGAAGATTAGTAGAATCAAAGCTTTGGAGGTTACAGAGGAAAATTAAAATGATAAAGGAGAGAAGGACCATTATGAGGATAGAATAATGGGGAAAGCACAGAATATGTTCTGGCTGTTGATGAATTTAGCCAATAAAGCTCATTTAAGAATGGACTTCTCCAGATGTCCCTTACTCATGCAATTTGCATACTGGGGATTTTGAAATGTTGCTTTTCCATCATTTGCATTTGAATGCTGGGAAAGGATGAAGAGGGAATGGAGAGTGAACTTGAATGGAAGAATTCATGCCAAAGACTTGGGGTAATATTATGAGTCTGTGTACTCATTGTCTGCTCTATTTAGGTCCCCTTTGCAAGGTTTTCTTCCTCTTAATGTTGGAGTACCTTGTAGTTCCATTCCAGATTCTTTTTAACAGTGTAACTACAGTTGATGACTTCATTGTCTTAAGTATCATCTTTTCCTTAGTGACTCCCAATTTCTCAGTGACTCTCAGTCCATAACACCCTCATGAGCTACAAAGTGAGTTTATGAAAGTTTTTCATCAAAATCTCCACTTGCATGCTTAATAGATACCTCCAACTTAGCACACCTAAGGCCGAATTTCTCTTCTGCATAAAACAATTGATGGCAACTCATCTTTCTAGTTGCTTAGTTTTAAAACTTTGGAGTCATTTTAAAATCTTTTTTCTTGCATAAATATGCATTTAGCCCAATGTGAAGTTCTCTTGTCTTTCTCTTCAACATATATCAGACCACTTCCCATTGTACTCTCTATGTCCAAGCCATCATCATTGCCCACTTTGTTATCACATTAGTCGTCTAATAGTAGACACTCACCTTTTCACTCTTAGACTACAGGTGGTCTTTTTATTTGTTTACTAGGTAACTAGTATCACTCCTCTGTTCAAAACTCCTCAAAGATTCCCCCAGAGGAAAAATTAAAAAAAAAAAAAAAAACAGACCCGAAGATCAATGGATTAGATTAGAAGATGCAGAAACAACTGCAGACGCACTAAGCTACCTTATCTTTGACAAAGGTGCCAAACATATCCAGTGGAAGAAAAATAGCCTCTTTAATAAATGGTGTTGGAAAAACTGGCTTTTCACATGCCGAAGATTAAAACTGGACCTATATCTTTCACCATGTACTAAGTTAAAATCTGAGTGGATTAAAGATCTCAACATTAAAACAGAAGCATTAAATTTCCTGGAACATAGAGTAGGTAAAACTCTTGAAGACATTGGTGTAGGCAAAGACTTTATGAATAAAATCCAGATTGCACAGGAACTATCACAAAGAATCAACAAATGGGATTTCATCCTATTGAAAAGCTTTTGCACAGCAAGAGAAACCACCAACAGAGGAAGAGACAACCCACAATGTGGGAGACAATGTTTGCCAGCTGCCCCAGATAAAGGACTACTTTCGAGAATGTATTATAACCTTCAAAAAATCAGTCCTCCCAAATTTAAAGACCCAATCCAAAAATGGGCATCTGAGATGAACCCACACTTTTCAGATGAAGAAGTACAGACAGCAAATAAATACATGAAAAAATGTTCACCAGCTCTGGTCACTGAAGAGATGCAAATTAAAACAACACTGAGATTTCACCTCACCCCAGAAAGAATGGCTAGTATTAAGAAGTCAACTAATAACAAGTGCTGGAGAGGCTGTGGAGAAAAAGGAACCCTTCTCCACTGTTGGTGAGAATGCAGGCTGGTGCAACCACTGTGGAAGTCAGTGTGGAAATTCCTCAAAAAGCTAGGATTGGAGGTCCCATTTGAGCCAGCTATTCCCCTTCTGGGTATCTTCCCAAAAGAATTAAGAACATCATACCACAGCAATATATGTTCACCTATGTTTACAGCTGTGTAGTTCATAATAGCTAGATCTTGGAAACAACCTAAATGCCCATCGACTGAGGAACTGACATAAAAGATGTGGTATTTCTATATAATGGAATACTACTCAGCTATAAAGAATGATAAACTGGACACCTTCATACTTAAATGGATGCACCTTGAGAATATACTTATCAGTGAAATAAATAAGTCACACATATATAAGCATTCTGTCACTGCACTTGTGTGACAAACTGGAGGAAAAACTATGCATATGTTTATGTATGTGTTTGTAAATAGTTAAGATAGGGCCAGGAGTTTGGCTCAGCAGCTTAAGCGCCTGCAGCACCTGCCTGGTAGGTGTGAGGCTGTGAGTTCGATCCCCGGTGCCACAAAAAAACAAAAAACAAACAAACAAACAAAAAAAATAGTTAAAGTAGTTAAAGAAAAGAATTTGCTGAGATTTTGATAGATATTGAGGTGAATCTGTAGATAAGTTTAGGGAGAATAAATTATTTAATATTTGTCCAATTCATATATGTAGTCTCTCTTCACTTATATAGGTTGCATTTGAGTACTTTTGATCAGTTTTTATAGTTTTTAGGATACAGATAATGAATGTATTTTGGTAGATTGATACAGTAATGTTACTTTAAGCTTTTTTGTGATGTTGTAACTTGTGATTTTACAATTTTACTTTTGAATTGTTCATTGCTTGTGTTTAGGCCAATGCTAGATTTCTGTATATGGCTTTGTGACCTTGTACCATGACCTTGCTAAACCTGCTTGTCTGTTTTCTTTTCTTTTCTTTTTTCTTGTAGGTTCTTTGTAAATTAAAAAAAAAAATTCAGGGTAGACTTCAATGGCCCATTTGATGTAACCTCATGTCACCTGTCTTACTGCCTTTCTTGGCCAGCTTGCTCTGGAGCACAGATTGCTTGCTCTTCCCAGAGCCTCACCAGCTCTGTCCTGGGTTAGAGACCTCTACTCCTGTGCTCTGCACTGTTTTTCATGTTCTTGCTCCAAGTATTTGCTTTTCTTTTTGTCCCAGTTCCTTCATTTCTGCATTCAAACGCTCTCTCAACAAGGCCCTTGCCACTTCTTTAACCCAACACAGTCTGCAGTATAAATCTGAAATGCATTCTCCTTCTTCTTGTTGAAGGAAGAGAAAGTTCTACCTCCAGTTGCCTTCTGGTACTTTATCATTTACCTACATTCTCCTATTTCCTTTTTCAATAGCAATAAACTTCTAACTTGTATCACTTACCTTCTTTTTTTTTTTTTTTTTCCGCCACTGGGGATTGAACTCACAGTCTCGCGCCTGCCAGACAGGCGCTTAAGCCACTGAGCCAAACTCCCAACCCTAATTTTTTTGAGGCAGAGTCGCACTATGTAGCTCAGACCGGCTTTGCGCTCCTGTCGTAGCCCAAGCAGGCCTCGAACTCACAATGCTCCTCCTACCTCAGCCTCCCGAGTGCTGGGATTAAAGGCGTCCACCACTATGCCTGGCTTCACTTACCTTCTAGTGATCTATTGTTCACCATCTATCTTAATTGATGAAATATAAGCTACATGCTTCTTCTCATTTTATTTCCTACTTCTTCTTCTATTAATTCTCTATCACTAAGTAATAAATTATCAACAAATGTGGTATCTTAAAGCAACACATGCTTATTAGCTCACAGTTCTCTATGGGTCAGAAGTCTGGCATAGTAAAGCTGGGTTTTCTATAGTCTCACAAAGCTCACTTTAAGGTACTGGCCAGGGTAACCTCTTATCTGAAGACCCTAGGGAAAAACTCACTTCCAAACTCTTAATCTTGTTGGCAGAGTTCAGTTCCTTGCAGATGTGAGGCTGAGGTCTATATTCTTCACTGGCTATTAGCCAGTCTTCTCTTAGATTTTAAAGTCCTGTTGCATTCCTTGTTACATGTCCTCTCACCTTTCAACCTGCAATGAAATTTTGAACCCTCCTTAAATTTTGAATTTTTCTGACTTTCCCTTTTACCTGAGTTTCTGATTTTAAGGGCTCAGGTGACTACATTGAGTCTACCTGGATATTCTAACATGGAATCTCTCTTTTCAAGGTCAGTTGACTAGTAACATTAATAACATCTACAAAATCCCTTTTGCCATGCAATATATTCACAAGAGTAGCATCCAGGAAAAAAGTTCATGATGCCAAAAATTCTACCTGCTACATTTTCCAACCTCTTAGAACTTTGCCTCCCTGGGACATCATACTGATTAGTCAATGTGCAGCAGAAGACACTGGAATTGGCAGTTTTATTTGCAAAAAGTTGGCTATTTGCCCACTGCATTTGAAATTTCCTGAGTTCTTTCAGTTTCTGTATATGGGGATGTAAAGGAGGCTTGTCTTTGCTTTCATCTTATAAAGGGAAGACTAAGGAAATGGGAGAGGACTAAGGAGTGAGGATAAGATGGAGAGCCAGGAAATTACCAAGGTAGGAGAATGAAAGACCACTGAAGCCATATGCATAGGAGCCTCTGGCATTCTGTTTTACACAAACTAGAAATAGAGATTTTCTACCTTTGTTAATATTGTCAGTCCCAAGACTCACTCCTGTGTGCCAGATGTGGTTTTCCAGGCTCTTAGAGCTATAATTGTTTCCCAAGCCAGACACTTTTAGAGGTTTGCATGCACCTACAGACACAGGTTTGTGCATGTAATAGTTCTGCTAGGTACAGCTTGTTTATAAGGCATCCAGGGACTGAAGCTTGGAATTCGTGGGTTTTCCTCTTTTTTTTAAAGCAATAACATATTATCATTTTATCTTTATTAGATTTAAACATAAGTATTTGAATTTAAATATGAAAAATTACTTCATTTCTTACATGAATGCTTCAACTCTACAGGGAAATTGACTTGGTAATTATGATAATGTTTGACTATCAGAAAACTTTAGATTAATTGAGAATGATAAATTGTCATTTTTCAGTCTTATGTCTGGCTTCACTCAACCATGGATATGCTGCCAATTTAGAATTTACCAGAGGAACTTTCAGAATTCATATGCAAAATGCAGAGGTCCAGCAGGCCAGTCCTCTCACTTAGCATACACATTTGACTCTTTTAACTGATCCGACTAGGAGAACCCTTTCCCTGTTGAGATAATAACATTGGGTGCCCTTCACATTGCCAGCCTGCATGGCACCTTCACTTCCTTATGAAGTTATACTAGAAAAAGGAGCTTCTTGTTAAGTATCATAAAATTAAAACTAGAAACTTGATTTCTCTCATTCTCTAATTTTGTCATTTCTTCCACTACTTCTTAATCACCGAGTTACTCAATAAATCTGTGTTGAAAGTTTCCTTAGATGAGAGTCATGAGTCACACACTTAAGATACAGATTTGAGAATGGATTGAAATAGTTTTAACTTATTTGCAAAATTTGATGAATTGGCTGGGTGAGGTGAGAGTAGTTTTGGAAGATAAAGAAAGAACTCTGATGTCTATCAAGAGAAAGTAAATTATAGTCTGTATACAAACTGCAAGTTAAGAATGCTTTGCATTTGTTTACTTTTCATTTTTAAGTTTGATTTATTTTAGTTTATTATTGCATGAGTATAGTCCATGTTTACTTTCCTTGTGGGGTGTTGGAACATGCACATAACACATCTTAATTCTTTTTCCAACCCCTTTCCCTTGCCTCTCTCCCACTCCCACCATCCGTGAGCTTCTTCCTTTTTTCCCCCTTGTATATATCTGTAATACAAAGTTTTGGAAAAACAAAAGAAATAGTAAAACTTTTGCAGTATGTGAAAATTATATGAAATCCAAATTTGGGTACCTCTAAATAAAGTTTGTTGAAACATAGTAATGCCCTTCCATTTCCATATTGCCAATGTGCACACTGATAGAGTCAAGTAGTGGCAACACAGGTAATTGTGATTTGCAAAGCATAAAATATTAAAGTTCTTGCCCTTTGTAGAAATAATGTTCTAGCCCCTAGACTCTGAAAAAAGGGCTAAGTAAAAAGATTGAACTCCTCACTTATTTTCTGGGACTTGAAACACAATAACCAACTTTAGAGCACCAGGTTGTGAGGCACGATAGGGAGACAAGGCTCAAGAGTTGGTAGACCGTCTCTTGCAGAATAAGAAGGAATGGAAGGAAATCAACATATCTGGAAACAGAAGAAGAGGGGTGAATCATGGCAGGGCTCGACACTGACAATATGGATTGCACTTGCTCCAGGGCAAGTAGTCTGGGTACTATATTAAAACATTATTAGAAATTACTGGAATTCTTGGAGTTATAAGTGATAGAAATTCGACTCTCATTTAGACCCCAAGGGAATTTATAAGCTTACTTGTCAGGTTTCAGGAGCCCTAGTTCATATTGCATGCTCTGCTGGTCTTTGCAACTTCATTTGCAAGCATGCTGTTTCCAAGTGGTAAGTAAGATGGTGGCTAGCACCACAATAACAACCTCTTAGTTTAAGAGAATCTTATCAAGGGTTCTTATTGATTTGGTATAATTCATCTATTCCTTCCTAAAGCACTTCATGAAGTTGAGATGAAATAGAGAATTCTTATTAGCAAGTCTGGATGACTACAAGCAGTGGCTTCTGGGATGGAAAAAGAATCTATTACCAGAAAAGTGAACAAAATTCTAGGCAAAGAGAAGTCTGATGCATTGAATCATGTTGAAGAACAAACTTGGTATGAAGCTGGCATCTCTGAACAGCTTCAGCAGCACAGTTCATGGGTAGAGATTACCTTAGTAGTTAGGTGGGTCGAGAAGCTGGACATAAACTAGAGACTGGTTGCATGTTGTGAGCTGCTTTTGAGATCATGCATGCACAATAAAAGAAGACAAGAAGTCTTGCATGAGGCCTAAAGCCACAAGGAAGTCTTTGCAAGAAAGTATGTAGTCTGTTTGTAACAGCCCAAGGAATGAAAAGAGATATAAATAGCTTTAATTCAATAAAGATTAAGTGTTATAATTACATGGTGAGATCTTAGAATGCTTTACAGAGAATGTGGTGCTTGAGTTGGGGTTTCAAGAAAAATTACATAAAAAGAGTTACGTAAAATTTAATCAGGAAATGTCATTAGTCTTTTCCCTGCAGAAGATGTAGAGTTGAGAGAGCAAGTAGCAAGTTGTTCAGTGTGGCATTTATTGAAATATTTACTCCATTCAGGCACTAAGCTAGGTGCTTTCAGTCTTCTTATCTAATGTGATGCACAATATTATCAGTTATGGTAAAGTCAGAAGACAAGTTTGAGTGCTCAAAAAAAAGTGTAGGATGATGATTAAGATTACTTGCTAGGACAGATGAGTGGAGAGTGATATTTTCAATGGCAGCAGAGATTAAATGAGAAGGTGCACGATTAGTAGGAAAGGCAAGAGTTCAGTTTTGCAAAGTTTTAGTTCACAATACCTGTGTAATATTAAAGTGGCAATATTTAATTGGTAGCTAGAAATATAGATCTACAGCTTAGAGAATTAGACTGAAAATTTTCCATCTACTCTTCTTCTAGTAGTCTCAGAAACTTGAATAAACCACTGCAATTGCTTATTATGAAGTATGAGAATTTCTCTAGGCCAATTCTTGTATTCTACCATACATTTTTTTTATTCATTAGCTCTAATGACTGCTCTTGCTGTCTAATTTTGTGTGGAAGTATCTTAGAACAATCTCATTCTGAATCTGGACAATAGTTTTTGTACTAGCTACTTAGTGTGTAGCAAATCTTTGCTTAGTCTTTGGATTTAGCAGTCTAGAGTTTTAATTGGCTTCTGATCTGGACTCCAGTCTTCTATGTTTCTAACTTTAAGATTTGATCAGTACCCTCAAATCACTGCAAAGGTGAGAGCAACTCTTCCCTTTTCCCACATTGCAGATCCTGATGTTCTAGTAAGCTTTAATGAATCAGAATCTCTGCAAAGAAAAGTCCAGAGTCTTCTTTCCTTTTCTTTTTTTACTGACAGCATAATGATTTTTATCATGCACTTACATTCGTGAGTGAATTTAAAGCAAGAAGAAAAGAAACTTACAATGAAAACATGCTTATTTTTTTAAATGTTGCTTTAAAAAGTTAAGAATGATGTATTTATAACATACTTTTCTGAAAAAAATATCCTATGCATTAATTAAATAATAACTAAAAATAACATGTAAATATAAAAACAGTCACCTGCAATTCCACAGTCAAAGAATCTGCTATAGTTAATGTGTCAGTAAATGATCATTCTTTATTAAAAGGCATATTTGTCTATTATTCACATGAATATATGGGCCCAACCTTCATATATAGTTTGTAGTCAACTTATTTCGTTCAATATGTCACATGCAATTTTAAATTCTATTTAATTTTTTCAGTAATATCTGAATATATGCATGGTTTCCCATTTTATAGGTCTATTTTTATGTACCTGTACATATTCTTATAATGTCAACCATTTCTTCATGTTTCTATATGACTTGGCAATCCTCCCAGTCCAGTCTTGGAAATGGGCTCTTTGTATTTTCCAGCATTGTATTTCTGAGGCCCAACTGGGCCTGAGATCCTACCTGAGGTGGAAAATTTATGACTTTGAGAGCAGTTTTAATAGCATAATGATAGGAGCCAAAACCAGGTTGAAAAGCGAAGAAAATTGAATAAATTTGTGAATGAAAATGGAAATTACTCTCTCAAAGAATATGGGCAAAGGAGAATGAAAAAAGAACATGACTGTATAAAGGAAAACAAAATGATGAGACTGTTTTTGGGAGAGACACTTGAAAAAGTTTGTTGTTGAGAGTGAGTATGGGGAAGGGAAGTCTGAAACTACTAAAAGAAGGAATTCTTGAAAGTCAAGTTTTCAGGTGACAGGGAATGATCAGATCTTGGGCAGATGGGAGTACTGTTTTGGAAAGGAACAGAGACAAAGCTTTGGCTGAAAGAAGAGAGACAAATGTATGCCTGAGTGTGTTGAGATGAGCTTGAGAGACTTTGATGCATTCTCACTTAACAATATGACTTTGGCGTAGGGAGCAAGACCTTCTGCCAAGAAGAAAACCCAGGAGTGCAGAAGCGAGTTTGCTGGGTGTTGTGACAGAAGTGGCAATGTGGAAATAGGAAAGTGACGGACTAGGTGAAATGGAAAGAGACCACGGAAGATGAAAATAACAAATTGTAACAAAACTAAACCTGATGTCTTTCTATGATGCCTCACAGGCAAAATGTGGTTCAAAAAACTGAAGGCTACACTGATCTGGGTTTAACAAGGCAGCTGTACTGAAAGACAGACGGCACTATTCTTTGAGCCCATCCATCTAGATTATTCTAGTGACAGAATCAGACACATGAGCTAGCATCCACTCCTTCCTATTGCATAGTTGTTCTAATGTGGCTCTGTAATTCAGTCACCTACCCAAAATGCACATGCTCTCAAGACATGTGTCCTGTGTACTCCTTTTTCCTGTCTCCTCATCCAACCTGCACTGCACCTGCATATATAGCTGAAGAGGTATGTGTGTGGACTGTGATCCTAGTATAACCTGTGCTGTTCCTCAGTTTCTTCTCTATATCTTCTGACACTTTTATTAACACCAACTGATTTATAAAATACCTTTGCATTGAGAGAGCACTCACTCTGGTGGAAATGAGATGGCATGAGAAAGAATATAAGGAAGTGCTCCCTAAGAAACATGAGACCAGGCTCAGGGAAGGGCAAAATCAGGAAGAAAATCTTCATGGAAACTCGTAATAGACATGATATACTTTCAGCTTTTCAGCTTTCTGTGATGTGTTAATAATTCATGTAACCATCGGTATAAGTTAGACAAACACACAAAAACAATGAATGGAAGGTGGGGGATAGATGGATTAGAACTTCTTTATTTACTAATTGATTACTTTACTTGGGAAAATTAGATTCTATTTCAGCTTCCACATTCATAAAATAGTATAATTATATTTATATTGGAAGACTGTTGTACATTACTCAATGGATATTATTTCTCTGTGTTTCTTGCCTTCAAAGCCTTGATATGTGATATATTAACTGTGATGGATAAACTAAAGTAGTAAGCTGGTATTGGAAAATGTACGCATGATAGCAATGATTTATACCAACTTTCCCACTTGGAAATATTTTCAACTTTATAAGGGATCTTGAGTATCTGAGTTTCAAGGACTACTCACTCATTACAAGATATTTTTGTTTGTTTTGTTTTTCTTTTATAGCATGTGCCATAGTTTTGGCCTGGCTTTGCAGAGCATGGCTAACTATAAGGGACAAAAGTGGAAATTTGGCCTCTAAAACCTAGAACTGGACCTACCTGATGGGATAAAGTAGGTCATAGTGATAAACCCACCTTTAAACAGTGGAATGGAGGACTGGGGATTTAGTTCAGTGGTGTAAGTGCCTGCCTGGCAAGCGTGAGGTTGTGAGTTCAGTCCCCAGTACAAAAATAAAACAAAACAACAATGGGATGGAGTCATGGCTAGAAGGCAGAACGGTAATTGAAAAATGAAGCAAAAGACTCTCAGGTCAGCAGCCCCAGTTTCAGAGATCTAACAGGAAGGTAAAATTGCCTTAGTAAATGGATAGAGCATAACGATGTTCAGTAGTAGAAATCCCAGAGAGGGTAACTTGTGACAGTTGACTCTGTGGCTAATTTCAAGAATATTTATCAGCAGGAAACAAACTTTTTGACACAGTGGCTAATAAGAAATAGGAAAGTACTCAAAATCTGTAGATGACCTGAAGTGCAAACTATGGGTTGTCAGAAGGAGAATGTGTGTGTGAGAAATCAGATGCAGGACTGAAAGAATAGGATCTTATTACATGACTTAAAATGAGCTGCGAGTCAGAGCTGATTCAGTAGCAAGAACAAGATGGCGAGCTCAGTGTTGGAGCTCTTGAGAACCAATCTGCTTCCTACATTCCCTGCTCTCATGCACACATACAAACCTCAAATCATCATTGGTCCTAGTATACTTCCTCTTAGCACCTGCAAACCTTGCAAGTGGGAGGCCTGTAGTTCACCAGAGACAGTAAAGAAGGTTCTGGAGGTTGACAGCCATGCTGGTCAAAAATACTGTTTCCATCTTTCACATGAGTCAATGGAAAACCAGACTAAGAATATTTTTTACCAGTATTAAATCTGTAGTTTGTTGCTCAATTCATTGAATGGACATTTGTGATGTCACCTGTCCATTATGTCCAAACTTCCTCAGATTGACATGAAAAGTCCTTCATAGCTTAGTCTTTCTGGCTCTATCTTTTGTCTCTTGCCTCCCTGCTATCTGGGCAACATCTACTCATCCTCAAAGACCCAGCTAAGATGTCATCTTTTCTCTGGAGTCTAGAACTCACCTAACTCCTTGAGGCAAGATAACTCACTCCTCCATTCTCTCCAAGCAGATTTTGTAGTTCCTTTTTTAATCTACCACATTTATATTCTAAGTCTCCCACTGGATATGGTACAGACTGCTTTATCTAGTCCTGTTTCACAGTCAGTGCCTAATTTTATGCTTGCTAGAATCTTACTTGATAGCCCAATTAGGACACAATTGCCTTGCATGTGAAATTCACCTGCCTAGGAATATCTAGTTAGTCTGGAATAGAGATGGGATTAGATTCCAGGACACCTGACTTCTAATCCAGTGTGCTTCCTTTCACATCATGGTGAATTTCATCTACTGATTACCACTATTCAAATTTTGTGGTACCCATAGTAATATTTAGACATTAATTCATTTATTTGATTCTTACATCATTTCTCCTTTGTGGGTAGAGAAGACCTGTTGCTTCAAATAGAGATTCCTTAACTGATGCCATTGAATGAACTGTTCATGATTTCAAAATAAGTCCATGAAAGGTCCTCTAACTTGTTCCTTTGTTTTACTAGTAGACCACCTTGTCATATGGTACACAGTACTAGCTATTTGACATCATTATCAAAGCAATGGGGAAAAAATAAAAAACAGTGAAACTATTCAGGTCCCTGCTGGCATTATTTACTTTTCTTATAGTTTAAGAAAAATGTTAGAATTCTCCCTAGAGAGATTCTACTAATGTGAATGATTTATCACTGTCCTTCTTCCAAATATATGTCTCAGGAGTTAAAAGTAAACAAGTTGGAAACAGGAGACCACCTAGGGCACTGAGAATTCTCTCTCAATCAGAGTCTTTGTCTAGGCCTAGCTATTAGCTTGCAATTGTAAAGCTTTTTATACAGCATATGTTAAAGAAAGGCATTTTGTGTTACTAATCATTTCCTTAAAGGAACTTTTGATTGAGAATCTGGGATGAAACACTATTCTTAAAGAACACACCCAGTGAAGACTGTTCACATTTCATTCTTGTTTATAAGAACTGGGGTCTGCAAATGACCATTTGGCACTATTTGGACATTTTAAAGGAAACCCTTTTTCCATGAGTTACTCTTTTGTGTATTAATAAGCACTCCAATGACTTGAAAAGTTGTCTTTCTTAATTACAATGTTAAGTAAGATACTCTATTCTTTGCCCTTGTGTAAGATTTCCTTCTTCAGAGGACATGATTACTAACAACAAAAGATGCTCTCTCAAAATTACCTAGATCATAAATATTTGCTTGGTTAAGAAAATGTCTGGAACAGAATATTTCAAGTCAATTGGCCTGATGTAGTGAATTTAAAAATATCGCGCTAAATCTAATTAGTTATATGTATAGAAATGCATATGAAACTCAGTAATTTAAGACTTTTGTACACTTTATATAATGAGAATGGGGGATCGAATTTCTCAGTAGTGAACCAGAAGTAGTTGTACTTCAATTTTATAGAGTAGTCCCAGGGTTTATGAGCAGATAGAACTATGCTATTAGTCTCAGGGGTCTCTAAAATACCAATGTGGGCTTAGATACTACTTTGGTTAGAGAGTGTGTGTGAGTGTGTGTTTGTGTATATGAATCAAGTGCATTCTGAGAAACAATATTTTTATTTTCCTTACCTGAAGATATTGCTGTATCAACTTAAAACAAACAAGAGAAAAGAATGCAAGAAATCTTACTTGGTTAAACTGTATAGGCTTTTAAAAATTACTTGGAAAATATATATCAAAAAATAAGATAACATTGTGCACCAAATGAGATGAAGTGGCAAACCTACTGTTCTTTTCTTTAATTATGAAAAATTTCATGTTTAAATTAAATAATATTACTGTATTTGCTGTAGTAAAGGGAAATATGAATTCCATCAGAAATGTTGAAATAGTACAAAATCAGTATTGAAGACTGATTGAAAAAATGACTGGAGTTATTTCACTCATTCGTTATCAACCATTTCTTGGTAAGTGACTTTGAAGGTCTTCTCATAAGATGGTCCCCGTTTCCACCCTTGAACCTGGGGATGTCTTGGAATTTGCTTTGGCCAACAGAGTACGTCAGAAAGGATCTGCCAATTCTTTTCTCAATCTTTAGGAAGACTTGTGAGTCACTACTCTTCCTCTCGGGGTGTTATGTTGGGCTAAAAATAACCTTTACCTGCTGGAGAATGGAAAGTTGAGCAAGATTAAGTCATCCTGACCGTGTTCTTCCAACAGTGACCAGCAACTAACCAGCCTGCATTGGCCACAGACACAAACACTTCTGCTTAAATCAGCCAATTTGAAATGACCGAGGCAGACCCAGACTTCTCAACAAAACTGAACTGCGTAATGGCTGCTGAGATATATGTTTGCATATGTGCAACATTACAGCAAAGATAAATGATAAAATTGGTAAATATTTACATATATTGACAATTTCAACCATGATACAGAAGCCCCTCTTGTTATGAAACTTTCACTTAAAAATGCACATAGATAATTAAAATGCTGCATTCTGAAGAAAAATGTGTCAACTTTGCATTCCACCAACAGATGGTCTGTTCTGCCCCGTGTATAATAGCTGTATGGACCTACCAATACACCAATACATGAAGTTACACTCAGCCTTTCATAACCTAAGATGTTTTTAGTCCTTTCTATATTAGCCTATTTTTGTATTCATAGTAGAAATATAAGCCCAAATCAATTTATAAATTAGCTAATATTTCTCTTTTGCTAAGATATGAATCTCTGTTTTTTGTTGTTTGTTTGTTTGTTTTGGTACTGGGAATTGAACTCACAACCTTGCACTTGCCAGCAAGCCTCTGTCGGTTTTTTTTTTTTTAAACATTTATTCTCTTCCCTTCCTGAAGGCATATTTTCATTGTCTACTTCTTGAATGATAAAACTTTGCTCTTACAATGGAGGTATTTATCCTTTGGAAAGATGTGTCTTACACGTGTTATAAACCATAAGTTCCCTCTAGTCCAAAGTGAGACAAACAAACAGATCATTTTTACCTGATAATTAAGTTTTTAGAGCAGAATATGGGCTGATTTAACAGTCTGGAAGACAAATGACAAAACTGCTCAAAGAGGATTTGATAATGGTTTAGTTGCATAAAGTAATATTTCAAATCCAAATGATACTAAAAAATACGATGTCACAGTGAGGAAGTGGCTTCTCCAGTTATTCTGCTAATGTTGAGGGGATAACCTTAGAACTCATGGATAGCTTGGTGACTTTATCTTTGATTTTCAAATGATTTTAAAATTATGATCAAGCCAATTTACACTAACTGACAATAACTAGGAATAAAGCATATGATTTTTGCTCCTGGATATACTGTCATTCATTTGGGAAGATGGAAAACACTGGTATAGAGCAACATAAGAAAATGTATTAAATAATTCAGTAATACATTCATGTAAATACTAGGGATATAAAAATCTATGCAATTCCAGAACAAAGGAGTTTTCAGGAAAGTGAAGGATTGAATCAGGAAGCATTAACTCAGCTAGGAAAGCTAAGTTATGTGTTACAGGAGAAGCTAAAGAAACGAATGATGAAGATAGAAAAAAGATATTGTCAATCTTTGTCAGTAGATGGAAGTATCTAAATTCCTAGAATTATACTCAGTAAGCTTAAGAAGCAATTTTTAATTTACACTCAAGCTCTTAGCTTCTTATGCAGCTTTCAAAGGTAAATAATTTAGACCCAAGGGAAAGCTTACACATTCAGAGTTTCTGCTCCAATATTTGAGATACTTCTTGAAACATCATTTTCTGAGTTAGTGGAAAACCAAAAAGTCAACACAAAAGAGAGTGAAAATTAACTTGTAGGCAACAGGAATTGTCAACTTCTTTGCTTCTTTTGATTTTTTCATCTGCCTGAAAAAGATGAATTTGGTACATGATAATTAGCTGCTCTGCTCTGCTTCCCCTTTGCAACCTGATGGTCCCCACCTCATGGAACAATTAGTGTTCTGCACAGCAGACATTTCTTGAAAAATGGTGAAAATATGTGCTCATTCAAGGGGCAGAAACACCACCAGCAATGACAAGCAATATCAGAAGGCAAGGCTGCTGCGGTAGTGTAATATTTCCTGTTAAGGTGTTGGGAAGGTTTTTTTCTTCCTTTGTCAAATCTTTTTGGGAAAGTGGATACAGCAGTTCAAGAAAAGAGATGCCACAATTCTGACAAGTTAATTAAGCTTTCACTTCTGAGTATTATATGTATAGCAAAGAAGAAAAAACTTAATTTTCTTTGTACTGTCTGACAAAAAAGAAACACAAGATAAATACAGGCAGAATCTTTCAAAGTTGTCCTTATTACTGATTCCCAATCTGCAGAACAAAGGTTTTAGAAACCTAAATCAGAACAAATGAAAAGTATCAGCATCCTTTATTTTTCTGTAATTTCCATACATATGTACATATACCAATACCTATAAGGATGTTACTCACAAAAATATGAGAGCTAAAGAACACACACTTGGATTCCTGAATATGATGGGCTGCTTCCACTTCTACTTGATTTCGCTTGGTGTGGAAAACAAGTCTCATCCAGTGTGGCAGGCAGAATTTTGGCCTTCATGGCCCTCACTTTGTTTTACCACTCCACTCCTACAGTGCAGAAGGAGATTTGCATGTGTAATTAAGTCTGCTAACTATTGGCTTTTGAAATAAGTAGTATCTTGGATTATCCAAGTGAGCACAGTATAATGGCATGAGCCCTTATGAACAGTGGAGTAGGTCAAAAGATTCAAATCATAAGAAGAAAACAATATCCTTTCAAGATTAGTTCCAATGTTAGTTTCAGGATGAAAGAGGTCACATTTCAAGACAATGAGCATGTCAGTCTTACAACTCCAAGGAAATAAATTCTATCAATAATCAATGAGCTTAGGAAAAGATCTTCAGCTGGCGCTAAGAAGAACAGCCTCAGCTAATGCCTTGACTGCATTCATCTCTCTACCTGACAAATAACACCCTCTTACATCTGTGAGATCATCTGGACTATGACCTTCTGACAGTGGCCAAGATTCAAGAGGTGCAGATTTTTACCTACAGAGAACTACTAACTGAATGTTCTTTAATGCTGTACAAACTGTAGAGATTTGTTTATCGCCACAATAAAAACAAACGAACAAACAAACAAAACTAATACTTCCAGGTTTTGCTCAATGTACTATTTTACATTTAAAGTGATCTTGTTATAATTTATTATCCATTTTAGACCAATGTTTGATGAACATGTACAAATATATGTGCATATCTTTGCAATGTGAATTGTTTGCAATCTACAGTAAAATATGCAGTATATTTACATATGCATATATAGGTAAATAAATTTCAGAAAGTATACCCACCCAAAGAACGTTTCTTCAGGTAGACTTTCAGATGAGTTCTAAGTTATTTCTGAAGTAAACCAATTCAGGTGAATAGAGTCTAACTCATTTTACAGGCTTTTGAAATGGAATCATAGCTATGTACCAGGGTCATGGATTGGAGATCTTGAAAAGTCTACAATGGGCACATTTATTTTGTTGTCCAACACTGTATCTTCCAATCAACTCATCATGTTACATTGCCCTGTATGTATTAATTACTGCAGTCATATTGGTCTGTGTGCTTACTTGGTTCAGTCAAATTGAACATAGACGATTTTGATGAGAATGCTGAGACACAGACTTCTCCCTTCCTTGCCAAACACAAGTAAGCAGCAGGCCCTGGTGGTGGCTGGTAGCTATTTTGGGAACACAGAATGGGAGCCATGAGCAAAGTGGAATGGACACAAGGAAAGTACAGAAAAAGTATCAGAGCACGATTTGGCCTCTGAATGACATCTGTCTTACCCTTGGACTTCAGTCAAAAAAGCCAGGTAATTTCCTTGTTTGTTTGCTTTTTGTTGTTGTTGTTGTTGTTTTTCTTTTTTGATGTGGATTGATTTTCTGCTGCTAGTAACTATAACTACCCTAAAGTGTAGAAGAGCAGAGAAGATATGTGTTACTACTCTATGTTGCCCAAGACTAGCAAAGGTTGTACTTCACCTTTAATGCTCTTTCTTCCAGGTGTCAGAGTCCGAGTTGTAATTTCCCATTGCACGTGCTCTTGATAATTTGCCCTGAAGTAATCCAGTGAGGTAAATTGAGAAATCAGTGTCACTTACACACATATTTAAGCAGAACAGCAAGAGCCTGCCTAGGCAAATTTCCTCACTGGGTAAATTCTATTTATGGCCACACCTTGTTCATTTATTGTCAGTGTTACTTCATGAGAGTATCTATCTTTACGCATACGAATTGTGTGCAACCAACATTAAAAATCCCTAATCATGTCTTAGGTATCTTCCCTTCCTTTTCTCTCGCTCTCTCTCTCTCTCTCTCTTTCTCTTTCTGTTTTTCTTTCTTTTTGGATTGTTTTGGGGTATTTTTGAGACAGGGTCTTGCTGTATAATTTAGGCTAACTTTGAACTCACTATTTAATCCAGGCTGACCTCAAACTCTCGACAGTCCCCCTGCTTCAGCCTCCCAGATGCTGGGATTACAGAAGTGTGCCACCATGCCCAGTTAGGTCCATTTCTTTTAAATGATAAATTAGAGAACTAAGATGTGGTTTACCTTTATAAAGAAAATTACAAAATAAAAATAAATCAATCTTCAGTAGATACATATGTCATAACTAAGGCTTGTTGTTCACTTTTAATAATAGCACAAAATTCCTTTACTATGGACAAAAACTTATTTTTCAGTAATTGTTACAAGTCTAGGAGATAAGGCAAACATAGACCACTTTGCTTTGAAGGTTCAATAATGAGTATAATGGTGATGACTCACAGAAAGAAGCACAAACATATAGGCAAAGAAAAATTTCAGGAGTTGAAAAACATTTCAATTTTCATAGTAAATTATTCTTTATACCTTAACGCTTAACCACAACACATTATCATTTTAGCCTCTTCTACTTGCCCCTTAAGATTTTAGGCCAGTGTTGCTCAAGTATCATGTTGGATATTGAATTGCATTATTAAACCTGTAAAGATTCTGAAACCAAGGTCGTTTGGAGTAGCTTTCCTCCATGTTTTACCATGCTGATGTACACTGTGGCTGTTAAAGAAAGACATAGTATGGCCATGGATTTCCAAATGCTTAGAATCTTTCTCTTTCTTTCAGAACTTCCATTTATAGCTCATAAGACACAGGTGTTTCTAAAAAAATTATTGAACACATTTTGTTTAGCAGAAAAGGAAAACAACTGTTGTTATTAATTCTAGAACCAAGTATTCATTTCCTACATTGACCAGTTAACTTTCCTTGTCTCTGTGACCTTGAGATTTTGTCTAGTGCTTTTTAACTTTTCCGCCATGAATTACAAATGACAGCAGAGGTAGTAGTATCAACACAAACCTAGCTCCAGGATTGGACAAGGCCATCTAGACTAGAACATACACCAAAGCCAAACTGAGAATGCCTTTCATACCCAAAAGACTTCCACCACTCAAGAAAAAAGTTAACACTTCTCCTAAATGTGTCCTTCCATAATAATTTTATCACCCAGAATGGGAAAAGTATGAAATATATGAAAGAATTTAAGCTACAAGAGAAAGACCACTGCATGATTTATTGATCTAAACAAATTCCTTATCATAATGAAAAAAACTAAAAGCGATAATCAATTTGTTTAATTTGACTTTCTTTTTCCTATCTTTTTGTACAGGTACTTTTGATTTTTTGCTTCCTTTTCATATCTTTGAAAGTCACTCTTTTTATATTTAAAATGTTGCTTTGTTTTATCAGCCTAGTATCAGTACTACTATCATATCATCAAATTTGTAGATTTGCTTAATTAAGAAATAAACCTGTAGAACCCTCTGTGAATCAGCACCATGCGTGAGCCACTGGGAGGACAGCCAGATGCCAGACTTTTCCCTTTAGCACCACTCACAGACTGTGGGGGAAGAGAATGAGAAGTCACCAAGAAGTCAGCCTTCCCTGAGAATCAGCACCGTGCACAGGCCACTGCGGGGACAGCCAGATGCCAGCCTTTTCCCACGAGTTAGCATCATTCATGGACTGCGGTGTAATAGAACAGGAAGTCACCAAGAAGCAAGCCTTCCTTGTGAATTAGCACCACGTGCAGGCCATTGTGGGGAGAGCCATATGCCATCTCCTTCCAGTGCATGGGGTGCGAAACAAGAAGAGCTTGCCCCCATAAGCTACTGGCTGATCTGGAGAAACACAGGCTGCTATGATAGCTGTTGAGGTAAAATGTAATTTAATGTTTGTGGTGTTTAGTGTTTCACTGACTTTGCAGGTCTAAAGCCAGTAGTCTGATCATCTATTCAGAGGATAACAATAAGCAGTGTAGGATCTATGGGGGATCTCCTTCTGAAGGTGGTAGCCTTTGTTAATTCCCTATTATCTTGTGTTGAAGTTCTCTGTCTCATTCATTGTTTTGTTTTTATTGGTTCTATTCTATTCGCTTCTGTTTTGTTTGATTTTTACTATGTCTGAAGGTATCTGCAACTATTTTGAAGACAACAAGAGACATTATGGTAACCACTGTCGATTTCCTATTGTTTTGAAGTCCTATGTCACTTACACTGTCTTGTTTTAATTGGCTCTGTTCTGCTTCATTTTGCTTGGTTTTATTCTCTTTAAAATAAAAAAAGAAATAAACCTGTAAAAGTATGCAATTACAATGTTCAAGTATTTATAAGAAATAAAAGGTCAAAGAATTTTGGGAAGATAAACTTAGAATATTCATGATATTCATGGAAATTATTTCACAGAAAGTTTCAGATTTTAAAATGTGTGTATATGTGTGTCCATGTGTGATGAATCAGAAACAATGGAAACATGCAAAAAAAATACTGCTTGCAGAAGAGTAGTGTATACCGTGTGCCTGTTTTTATAGATATATAGGTGACTACAAAAAAGAATCAATAAAAGAAGCTTTAGTAAGATGAATTTTAACTCAAGGTAAGTTTGAAGCCTGAACCTAATTCTTTGATAGCCCATACAGTGTTAAAGAATAATGTTATTAATAGTCTTCCTTATCCTAGTTTTAACTGTTATATTTTATTTCCTTCAAATTGATAGCTGTTATTGTGCTAAGCAAAGTGTGCTATTAGCATTGTCAAAAGAGAGTTCTAGTACCCACAAGTTTACACTAATAAAGACCTCATGGAGTTTGTTCCTTCTGTTTCTCCAGTTTTCAAGTGAGCCACCTCAGTTATGCTTGCAGTCTTCTTATTGTTAATTATTTCACATCCAAGACATACTCCGGAACAATGACTCATTGTTAACTGTACTGATTTTGCAAGGTGTTTTACCTTGAGTCCTTACTTCACCTTAGAAGTACGTTATTTCTATTGAAATAGGACTGCACAGTGTATAAATAACAATTTGACACCCTCCATCACTGATAAGTTACCTGACTGGAGATGAAATGGACTCAGAATCAAATGCAGCTCCCTGCCTCTATAAATTCTTTGTAATATCCCTTTGTTTCTTATACTACATTTTCCACAAAGATATGCTTGAAGCAATCTAGGTTTTCAACACTATAACCATGGCTCTGTGTTAAACTTAAGCTCTTGGTTTTCCTAGAGGGTCCTGACTTTAGAATGTTAATATTTAAACTGCTAGATAGCAGAGGATAATGGAAATGGGTCACTTGGAAAAGAATTTGGTAATTTCTGGTGTTGGACAACATGGGAAATGTATAGATACTGTGTATTTTTACTACTAGCTAAATAGAATTTAGTTCAAGTGCTCTGAGATCTCCATTCTTGTAGAATATGTTCTTCCTGTTAATAAAAATATTGGCTTTCAATTTGGTCAATGTATGAAGTCTTACAGGATTTGAACACATGCAAAGGAAAGAATTAAGGATATACAAACCCTGTACAAAGATGTTTTAATGGTTCCATCTCAAATTCTTTCTGCCTATATGGATCAAAACAAAGAGCAGGGCTTGGTTTAATTCTTTAACTTTTCAATAAAATTAGTATCGACCATTGTGGTAGATTGACAATTGGTGATCAATTTAACATCCAGTTGAACTGAATCAGAGTGGTGCTGGGTGTGGATTGCCCACCTGGGGATTGCTGCCAACATTAAAAGGAGAACTAAAGAGGAAAGGGTGGTGTTGGTTCTGTTTCTGTAGATTCTCCTGGAGGAGCTGGTTGAGCTTCTTTCCCGATATAAGCTTGGCTATTCTCAACAGCAGAGGAGCTCGAGACCTTATTGTCGCTGAGAATGACTGCGGTTCACTTTGGGGAAGCTCTGGTCCTTACTTTGAGCTTTGCTTCCTGGCTCCAGAGGGGGAAAAATATGCTGTTCAGTCTCTTGGAGAAGCTTGTCATGCTGGCTTCCCAATAAGAACTCAGCTGTTCTAATCATCGGAGGAGCTTGGATGGTTGTGGTACTGAGGATGGTTGTGGTACTTTTCAGGAGAGCCCTGGTCTTTACTTTGAGCATCACTTCCTGGCTCCAGTGCAGTACCCTCAACCTACTGGAATAGATCCTTCATCTCACTGGCATAGACTTTCTAGCTTCTACCACTGACCTTTGGGCCTTTCCAATGTAGATCCGTGAAACAAATTTGCATGAGTCATTGTCATGGGCTCTAGGCCTCCAGTTGGTCTCTTGGGGGCATTTTTGTGGTCTCTAGGTCTTCAGCAGGACTCATGCAGTACATCGCTATGGGATCCAGGCCCTCAGTTGGATTCCCTGGGTCTTAGCGTGTGGATAGATTTCCTGCATATCTTGTATTTGACTCTTTGGGTGACTATTATAAAATAATTCTATAAATTATATGTCCTGTATTAAATTGTTTTCCTTGCAAGACCTGATTATAACAATCATTTTACCCTGGAATTTAAAACAAATGAAACAAACACACAAAGTAATAATGGCAGAAGTCCTTCAAACGATGAAGAAGCCCTGAAAATACACATGAATATGTATAGTGTTCAAAATGATTGACACTTGGAATAACATAAGAACTCAGATATGAATAAATAAAAGTAATGAAAACCACTTCTTATTCAATTTATCTAAAGAAAAAGAAAGTGCTATGAGGAGTGGAAAGATTCAGAAATCAAGGGCAAAAATAAATGTAATGGACTGAGAGCAAGTACACTTTGGTAATTATCCAGAAGTGGAAATCTTTGCAAATATTTGGTAAATATGCTCTTGGGTTTATCTTTGAATTTGCACCTTTTTTACATAAAAGTGTCACTCATCTGTATATTGCAATACTTGGTGTGACTGTTTTTCTCAAGTTTGAGAAGGGACAGGGATGTAAACTAAGAAACATTCATGTTCAACTACCAAGGAAATGGTTTCATCTTATTAGTGTGTTTAGGAAAAAAATGGCTCGTAACTTATCAAGTATCTCCTTTCTGGAAATATTTCAATGAGATTGCTTTGACAAATGTGTTCATGATGGAATGAATTGGCTGATGTTCACATAGTAGTTGATCATCACATAAAGTTCTCTGAGGTTCCTATTTGTTTGGTACCTAAAAAAATCGTCTGCGCCATCTAATGGAAACAATGCGAACTGCAGCTAGTTTTAGCGGATTGCTGAAGTTCTCCACCATGGATCAATGCAAAATAGATGAAAACTAAGGATGTTAGTAGATCAAATTCCAGCCTCCAAATGTAATGGCTGGGGGAACTGGCTCTCAGTTTTGTATAATTCAAACATGTCCAGGGTATTATGATTTCACCATGCAAATGAATTAAAATACAATGTATCCATTCATAGCAGCAGACAGAGGAGTTAACTCATATCATCTGTCAAACCAAGATCCAGGATGTTCCAGGTTTTGTTTTTTTTAGCTAAAAATTCATTGGCAAGTTAGTGATACATTGCTTTGTCTACCCTGAAAGTACAATGTCATTTAATTTTCAAGGTGTTTACCACTTTCAAATACTGAATTTCATGAGTTTCATTCAACATCTACACCGATAATTGTAAATTCAAATAAAAGCTGGGTTAAGAAGATATCTAACACTAATATGGAGATAATTTAAATTATGTTAACTGGTGCAGTTAGGCAGGGGATATTGATGAAGTCATCTTCCTAGAGTAAAATGAGTACACTACCAGAGTGACAGCTGTTTTTTGGCTAGTGAGACTGTCCCAAAGAAGTCTGAAATCTGTACTCATGCTCATTTACTTATCTCATAAACACTTTTTCACACTGCAGAATAAATTCATGGTCTGGATGTGATTTGTTATTACCATTTTGTTATAATCCAAGGAAACGCAGAGTACAATACACCCCAGTTACTAAAATAATTTGTCATACAAACCTTTTGAGAAATAAATTCCATTATGTTTCAGATAAATATGCATAGATTTGTTTTAACTCCACGTAGTAATAAAGAGTACCAAATCATGATGGAATGGTTTGAACGTGTCTTCCAATGTTCATGTGTTACTACTGCATTAAGAGATGAGAACTTTAGGAGTTGATTAGGTCAAAAGGGCTCTGCTTTCATAAATGTAGTCGTGCCATTATTGTTGCAATAAGTTGCTTGTTGAAGGAATGAGTGGGTTCCTGAAAAAGGATGAGTTTGACTTCTTTCCATCCCCTGTGCACATGGTTGGTTGCTCTTTTCTCCTTCCAGAATGGGAAGGTACAACAAGAAGGCCCTTGCCAGAAGTGGACCCCTCAAGCCTTGGACTTCTCAGCGTCCAGAACCATCAGAAATAAGACTCTGTTCTTTGCAAATGATCCATTCTTAGGTATGTCCTTGTAACAATACAAAATGAACTAAGACATATGGATATTTTCCAATCTTTCTATTATTCCTGGCAAAGTGATTTTAAGTGTAAAATTCAATGAGTCCATAGTCAATGTTGCCAGTACAGATCTGAGCTAAACGTACCTGTCCAGGTTTCTGTTCCCCTCAGCCCTTAGATTAGAAAGAAGCACACACACAAACAACTGAAACATGGATTTCAGGAGGCCAGTGTTAGAGAGGTGTTCTCAAGTGATTAGAAAGAAACTTTCATATTTTTGGCAAATAAAGAAAAATAACTGTCAAAAAATTAGAATTTAAACCAGAAGAAAATATAAACAATGATAAACAAAAACATAAGATTTTGGATCTGAATGAACTAAACCTATGATATATTTTTGCTTTTAAAAGTTTTCGGATTTGAATTATTTTCATTATTCCTTTCTACTTCTGAGTCTACCACTCACTACCTCACTTTTTTGAATTAATTTAGTAGATATTCATTTCTCTAAAATAGGATGTTTTCACCTCTCTCAAGCTCACAGAGTCTAGAAAGACCTCCTTCCCTTGCCTTGAGGCAGGTAGCTCTGATCCACATACCTTCTAGCAGCAAATCTGAGTAAAGGAACTACTCTACCCTTTGCTGCTATCACTATTAGAATATTTTACATTTCCTTCTTATTTATTAAATTCAAAGTTTCTTGCATGCAAGAACTACTTGTCTTTTCATTTGCAAATTTCTGCTATACCTATACCATATTATCAACTTGCAGGTCAAAATCTCCTATGGTAATAGCTAATACTGACCTGCACCATCATCAGGTGATTTTTCTTCTTGGATCCTGAGTTCAGGAAGCTTTCTCTTGTCCAATGCATATTAAGTGGTTAGCACAGTATTAGACATAGAATTAATCCTCAGTTAACATAGGTAAGAAATTTTCTCATTCAAGGGCTGTCAGTAAAGCTCTTCTTTTGCATTTTGAGAGAAGGAGGTAAGGATTTATAGTAGCATAGAAGCTGGCAAAGGTCATATCTGCTTCCTGTGTGCTCCCTTTTACATGATGTGCCTGGTGATTTGTTGGGGTGGAGATGAAGAGATATGCTCCATCTGGCAGCGAGGAAGGGCGCAATAATAGTGGTGAGGTCGTTCTAGCTTAGGGAACTACTTTAGCAATTGCTACTATCATTATTAAAATACTTTATATTTATTACTTGCATGATATATTGAAAAGCCTTTGAAAAATGAGTGATGAATTAATAAATAGATAAGACACCACTTACCTTACTTTTACTCTAAATGTTAGCTTCAGGATTTTACATGATTAACACATTAATTGTATATCATATTTTATTTGTTGTACATTGATATTAATCTTCTTATAGAAAGGTTAATGTTCAATGATGGTAATGTATCACAATCTTAATAAAGTAAAAATCAGTGGATTAATGCTGACTAAACAAAGTAATATCTGTATTCTTCTTTTGACCATAAGACTTAGTATTACTTACGTTTAAGGAAGACACTGAGATAAATAATAAAGAATATAATTAGAAATAAATATATTCATGATACAAACTACCCAGACTTTTAAAATGGTCCTTGTACTGCACTCTGTAATCACTTAATCTTGCCTGAGTTCATGCTTTTGCTCACATAAATGAAGTTCCACATACCAGATGTTATGGGAATTACGACCAGGTAATGACTCTTTACTAGTACTACTCCCTCTGTGAAATATTTTTGCATTACTGTCAACTTTGCCTTATTCTGGACTTTTGAACCTACTTTCTTTCAGATCAGATGTAGTCTTTGATTCTTTCTAGTGATGCTATTTAGTTCCCAGTATTTGAATGTGAAATTAGTTTTCTTCTCACAAACCTTTGGCATGGGTCCTCCCTTTCAATTCTAAATGACTTGAATTTTATAGATATTATCTGACTTCTTCCTTACTATCTTCAGTCCATTTCCCATTCCTGGTCTAAGAAAGTGTCACACAAAAATAGCTTTTCTGTTCCAACTTTGCAAAGAGATTGAAAGCATATTTTATGAGACATGAACGACTGTCATCTTATTTTGTTCAAGGCACTCTAGGAAGGTCACTGTTGGGAATTCATTAAATTTGTGATTTACAAAATCCACTCATATGAATATGGCTTAAATGCCAACACATGATGAAAAGATTGCTCCCATGAGTGGTAGATCTCACTTGGAGGCCTAAGTGCTGGGGGCTGCTGGGAAGAGATCATGGAAAACCATTTCTTTTAGCTGAATCATGAGCACTAGGGATTGGCCAAGAACATTTGAGTAGAGTGAAGCAATTTCTATGGAATGAACTCTGGCTAGAAAAACACACTGATGTTGGACAAAGAGAATGCAACATCTGTGGTTTCAGTTTTGTTGGAGCAAAATCTTAATTAGTCTGATTCTCTGAATTTGGCTTTCATTGTGTTTTAGATGTACAGAAAAATGGTTTATAAATAAATGAGCACCTGAAATGTGTTTCTTGTCCTTGAGGGTTGATAACACTTCCTTTTGCACAGGGTGAACTATTAATTCACATTTATTCTCATGAGAATGCTGTTTATTATTCTATTTAAAAGACTACATACCCATTGTACAAATAAGAAAATCTCAAAAGCATGAAGATTATAATTGGCCAGCTAATAAAATAATTATCAAAATTTGGTATATCTTTTCAAATTTTGCTTTTATCATTTAACCTATTTTGATCATGGCATTCTGCCTTTTGTCACTTATAAATGTAATATAAATGTTTCTCCAACTATTTTTAGATGCCTTTTGGGTCTATTTTGAATACAGTATGTATCTTAATGACTTTACCTATATAGGCTACAATTTCTTAATCACTCTTTCCCTTGTGTCACCACTGTGGTTGTTACTGTTTGCTATTGTTTTACTTTCTCTTACATACAGATACTAAGTGTAAATTCTAAAACAAAAGATAGATTGCCCCATTGTAGAATGTCACTACCTTACAGTAAAATTGGTGCAGGAAAGATTGGGACAACATATTTTTTCTGTCCATAGTAAAGTTGAAAGTTGGGCAATGAACTCCTTAGCTTTTAAACCAAAGATCTATTGTCAAGTGTAATTTTCACAAACTACACAGAAAGTTGTCTTTCTTATATATTTTATCAAGAAAATATTTGGAGAACCAGAGAGGCTTATGATCTGAAGTAACTCTATTTTTCACTTACAGTTTTTCTGTTAAATGCTGTGTAATATCTTCTTATAAAATCTTATTAGACAGGAACTCTGGTGCTCTTCATTTATAAATTCTTGTTTTTATTTAAATTACTCTTAACAAATGAATCTTTTATATTCACAATAAACCCTACCCTATATTTATAGAGTAAAGAAACAATGGGCATTTGTGTATTTTGTGCTCATTAAATTGTTCATATTGAATTACCCATAGACAGCAATAAGAAAATAATACAAACCTATCAATATTAAATACCAAATCTTAATCACAAATTAGTTATAATTGGATTCAATATCAAATGGGTTTTTCCCTTGCAGCACAATTGAAAATTACAGATTTTTTCATTACAAGAAAACGTCAGATGCTTAGTTCTAAAAATGTACAAGGGCAAGGACATTTTATATCTTCTGGTTTTGATTCTTGGAGACTACAGTATTCTGGTGTTCAGTATTTAGATACTGGTAATTTATTTTATGTGGCAAATATTCCGTAAGATAAAACTGGATGCAAGGTGCTAGGAGGGCAAACCATCATAAACTGCTTTAGACTTCAGTTGCCTGAGACCTCAAGGTGTCTTTATTTCAAATATTTCCTGGGCTTATAACTGTTAACATTAAATCAAGAGCAAATTTCAGCTATAGTTCATGCTTTCCTTAGTCCATTTTCTCCATGTGGCTTTCTGTCTTTTGAGGTGGGGGGACTGAAAGAGTTGACTGTCTTTGTTTCCACTCTTACAGGAAAAAAAAAAAAAAAGGCAAAACAAAAACACAAACTAACAAGACTTCAAAATCAAACCAGAATCTGCTTCTCAGAAAGTTTGGTTAAAACTGGACTGGAGAGACACTCAAGAAGAGAGCCGGAAAAGGTGAGGAAGAGATTTCTCCATTTCTGGTAGGAAAAACTCTAACTTTATTCTCTTGAGAGGACTTGTCTAGACACTGATAAATGCTGTACTAGATGTTCAATGGCTTAGAGATATTTGTGGGAGGCACTTTGTCAGGTTTTGTATGACCAAGAAATTTGCCTACCCTAAGAGACCCAAAATAAAGCTACCATTTTCATTCAAAGCACTATATGCACATCTTTAGGCTGGTCTCTATAAGTTTATGTTTCAGCAGTTAGGTCTTTCAGTTCTCGCTTTTTAAACTCTGGTTTCTTATGTGCCCGCTCAGTAAAACCTAGATACTAAGAAGAGATTAACTCTTGATCTCTATAAGAGATAAAATTCTCTAGATCATGAATATCAAAATTCCAAGACAAAAGTGCATGTATATGTGTGCATGGGCACACTGTGTGCAGATTCTCTGTGAGTATGAAATCCCAAAGGAAGAAGTATGTTACAGTTTTCATGTTTTCTCGAACTATAAATCAGCATGTGTTGCATCAGAAGTGGTTGAAATGGAAGAGGTGAGCTTTTCGTATTGAATGTAAAATGAGATGAAATTCTTCTCTGAGAGGTGAGTTTTAGAAATCGCTCTAAGCCAAACTTCTGATCTGTTTTAAAAATATTATCTTCAAATAAAAATATTTTCTTAGTTTTAAAAATAGTGTTATAATATTTAAGGGAGAATACTCAGTTCTTCAGGATACGTTTGAAGTAAAGATCTCAAAATCTTTAGAAGAAACTGGAAGATATTTTGTTGAACTCTAAAAAGAAGAAAGACTCTAAGCTTTTGAAAGGAAAATACATTTTTTAAAGTCTTTTCCCAAAGATGATATTCTGAGTTGTAAATTAGCACTGATTTTATTTTTAAGTATAAACTCTGGTCTTGCCCTTTTCTTCTGTTGTCTTTCCTAGGTTCATTTTCCAACTGAATGTCCTAATGAATGAAAAGTTGAAGCTAGAGTAGTCTGAAAACAAAATTTTAGCAGAGAATGGTTCTTTCTCAATACTCAACTATAAGCTTTGAAACTCCTGTGCAGGGTTACCAGCAAAATTCCATCCAAGCTGCAGAAAAATCTGTCCTGTCACATCAGAAAGCTCAGTGTTTTTCAGACTGGGTTTGAATGCATCCCAATTAAGTGATTTGTGGAACTTGTAGACTTGGAAGTACAAAGTGAAGGTTGACATTGTTCATAGTGGTCAAATCATGTAGCTGCCTATAGCTGGAAAAAATCTGATTCTCAGGACTAAATATGTTTACAACTCCTGCACACTGAATTTTCAAGGGTTTGTCGTATCTTGGGAAAGCAATTAGAAATTTTGTATTTTCAACTAGATAATGAGCATATACCAATTCAGCCCCATTTGGTTTAGTCTTCCTTGGCTAGTGATTAATTGTATTTAGTTCATGTTGGTTGGTTAAAGACCCAGACATAGTTTCTTGCTATCTAATTCAAGGAAATAGCAAGGTTTGTCTGTATGGTAAACATAAGATATGGAAGAGAGTTAGCTAAATTAATAATGCAGAAAGTCACAAGGAGACTCTGGCTCTGGCTGACCAATAGGTTATTGTTGAAGAGACATACTAAACCATTTTGTGGCATGTTGCTAATAATTTCATTCAAATGTGTCTGGGGTATCGGAAAATGTAAAAGGTCCCAATTTCAAAGGCAGACATATCTAATATCTTGACTTTCTTTGTCTCTTGGCTCATCCAAAGTGGTGAATCAAATAATGAATTTTTTTAGGGGATGAAAAGGGACTAAAAGTCCAAGGAGAACCAATAAATATAACTTGCCTTAATCCAAATTGTACTGTCTGTCCTTTTAGCTGTTCCAATCTTATAATAAGAAGATGCTACCTATTGAAAAGGACACGAGCTAATGTGCTGAAGTGGTTCCTTGGTGAATTTATCTGCTGCAACTTATTCTCTAGATTCATCTGCCACATGGTAACTGTTGCTGCACAGGCGACAAATCCCTAGGGACAGAGGATGAAAAACTCAGGGGGTCTGGCAAAGTCTGGAAACAAAAATAGGCCATCTGCCTCATGGAGAAATTGACAGGAGACTCAGAACAGATGCATGTACCTCTTCACCATGAGCCAGATGGATAAGGAGGGTAAATAGGACCCAAGACTGATTCTGGAAGGTAAATAAGTAAGAGACACTGAAAAGGCTGGTTTCAAATAATCAAGTGCAAATTTGTTAATCCCAGCTTCAAAGTCTTTATTGCATGGCATCTCTTTGATTTTGCACTCCTGTCCTTCATGGTTCTTTCAACATACATCTTTCTAGCTGTAATTGCTAATTTAACATCATCTAGACATGATTTTTATATTCATGACATCCCTACATCTTTCGGCAATGCATATTTTACCAATCTTCAGGTTCTTCTCCATGAAAAAGCTTCCCTAATGCAACTCCCTTGGTCTCTGTCTGATATTAATGTTCACCATGTACTGTTTATGCCTTTCATTTAGCAGTAGCATAGAATTGTGCCTGGGATATACCAGTTCAAATATTTTGCCCCTGAGAGTAAGATTTGATCTAACCAAAGATTATATCTCTAATTCATCTGTGAAAATCTCTACATGGACATACAACAGCTATGTTCATTTTCTATATGTCTTGAACATGTCACACTGCTTTTTATTTTATAACTTTAGAGCAAGACTCTACTTACTGAGTATCAAAGAGGGAAAAGAGCAGTAAGATAATAGGATTGAAGAACACAGAGAAGCATCAGGGATAGATTCATCTCAAGCAAAGTTTAAAGCAAAGGTGACTTAGTCATAAAATAATGTGGGCAGCCACGGTAGTGCACATTTGTAATCCCAGCATTCTGGGAAGATGAGGCAGGAGGATGACATGTTCCAAACCAGCCAGGGTAATTTAATAATTTAGGAAAATCCCGTCTCAAAATAAAAACTAATGAAAGAGCTGAGGATGTAGCTCAGTGTATCAGTCCTGGCTTCAATCCCCAAAACTGAAAAACAAAACAAAAAAAAAAGACATGTGGAAAGACAATTTTTTCAGAGCAAGTACAGAGAGGAGATGGTGAAGAGCCAAGGGAGATGAGGTGCTAAGAGAAAAAAAGTCAGTGTACGTTTTTGCCAAATGATATTCAGCTTCCTTGATCTGGATGACCAGTTATAGCACTTGTTTGGAGATGGAAAGCTGGAGCAACAGAGGAGAAAGGGAGAGGGAACCATGGTGGTTATGCTGGATATGTTTTGTTTCCTGATATTCAGGGGAAAGTTACTCAGTTGTTTAGCTTTTATTTTCTTATTTTATTCTGTGGATGAGGAATAAACCAAATATGAATAGGAAAACACAGTGAGACCCAAAAAATGGTTAAGAAAAATCAAAATTAAAACATGAAGCATTTTATATGGTTTATTCAGAGAGCCAATAGCAGTCAGTAGATACTCAGTTAGAAACAAGAATAGCATGTGCCAAGTTGCTGGACTTCAACTCTTCCTTTTTAAAATGAATATCTCCTATAAAAGTGTATACATTTACATATGCATGGAACTCAGACATTATTAAGCTTTCAGGTAATACTTGCATATTTTATGCTCAAACTTCCAGCAGGTTTTAACAGGCTGTGGATAGGAATAAGACTGCCCTCGCATTTATACTACCTTGCATTGGTAATTCAACACTTAACACGTCTACATTGTTTCTGTTAGACTTCAACTCCCTCCAAGTGTCCCCCAAGTCCACCTGTTTCTGTGGCCCTTGCAGTGCGTGTCTTATGTTTCCATATGAGGCCAAGCCTGTTGGGCACAGTCAGCCTCTAGTCATGAGCTGTACCTCGCTAGCACCTGCTGTCATGTTCTTTAGAGTTCTGTGTGTGCGTCTTGTGTGTAAATATACATCTATCTATATCTGTATATACATGTATCTACATAAACATATAGAGTGATATCTATACACACATATATACATGTTTATACATTTATATTCCCAACTATGGAGACATATAGGTATTTGCTCTCTGAATAGATGAAGAGGGAAATTGTACAAATAGCATGGAGAAAATCAAGCCTAAATTCAGCTGCCTAATCTCATTTTTGCCTCAATTCATATTCCTGCTCTATATGTGTACCAAAGAAATAGAAAAGTTAAATAAAGAACAAAACAAATCAGATTTACAGGTTAAATATTGTATGGTTTTGCTTATATGAGAAACCCAAAGTGTAAATAAAGAGCAAATTAAATCATAGATAATAGGAAAGAGGGAAACAGATCTTTTACAAATGGGAGGAAGGCTCTGAGTGAAAAGGAGGAGGCAGGGGGCAGCGGGAGGGGACATAAAAAGAATTAAGGTGTCATGTACGTGTATCAACTACTCACAATGAAATGTGTTCATTATGTACCACAAATATGTATTAATAAAAATAAATGAATGAATGTTCTTAGAACACACAAGGTTGTTAATTTTTTATGAAAAGAACTTAGAAAGTATGTGTTTCCAGTAGGACGTAATCTCCATTAATTGAGCATACATTTCTCGAACTTGTATGTAAACCCCAAAAAAGCAGAATTATGGATATATCCATTCTTTATTATTGATAACCGTATGGTTAACTGTGATTATGTTAGTAATATCTTTATGCATGAAACAAGTAACTGTCACATGAATTTAAACGTAGTCTCAGTATTATTTCTGATTAGGTGAACTGTAAGAATAAATACATAAATACATTTTGATCAGTTCTGTCAATGAAAAGAGAAAAAGCTTGGTTATGTGCCATATTCTTGCATCATCTTGATTCCCCAGAATGGACTAAATCAATTGAAAGATAAACTCACTATAGTCAGGCATATGCTGACATGTTGGCCCCTTCACAAAAGCTCATGGACAGATTTCCTCTAGACCCAAACAAACTATGTAAAGAGTCTGTTTTGATTCTTGTTAGCTTTGCACTCTCTCAGCAAGCTGCTAAGAAAATTCAAATATGGCTACTCTTTTGGAAAGAAATGGCATTCCAGGATCTTTCAGGGTTTTTTTTTTTAAATATAAGACAAAGTTATTTTTATAGAACAGTGCTACTCTGCAAAGCATTCTTGGAATGGCATACACTTCTAGTAGTTTAGTTTACTTAGATTTTCAGCTTAATGTGTATTTTGAAAGGTTTGCACTAATGAAAGGTTTACATACAGTTCAACCTTTGATGTCATGAAGATACTCAGCTAACTATACCTGAGGCTTCATGCGATATCGCTAATAATGTGGCCTGAGTAAGGACTGCCCCACTACTCCTAGCACCTGAAATTCTCCCTGGTGATTGAAAACAAGAAACATACAGTTAGTACATATTTGTTGATTGAAAGAATAAACAAAATGCATGTGTGTATTGAAAACTCACGAACAAATTTAATAATTTTAAGGCCCTTGTTGCTCCTGTGAAATCATGTTTATATACTCCAGCTATAGCAATTATCTGATAGAACTAAATTACTTTGTGAAATGCTTTGTTTTCTTTTATTTCTGTTAAAACTAACAGTCTTGTGAAGTAACTATTAACTTTGGGGCAATAAGTCATTGGTTAAATGATACTTTTTTTTTGAAAGATTACACACTCGGTAAGTAACAGAACAATGAATAATCTAAGATGATCTAAGGCTGGATCATCTTAGATGAATGGATAATCTAAGGCTGTCAATAACTTAGATGTAACACCCTTAGTATTGCAGTTAAAAGGAACATGTATAATGTGAATCAGAATTTATAATACTTTAAACAAAACACTAAATTTTTACATTGGCAATTTTTCCATCAAAGCACACTACCTAAAAGAACTTGAAAATCAACTATCCAGCAAATAATTTCTTTATTCTCATGTTAGTTCAACAAAGAAGTAGTTCATCTTACTTTCTAGGCTGTATTTAAGGCTAAACTTTCTCACTAAATCTCTACTTCAAAACCATCTTTCTAGTGGAAATGTCTTCCTGGAATTTTATCGTACCTTCCCATAGTCAGAGTCCACTGTCCTATAGAACTCATCTTAGATGTCCTTCTGCTAAGAAGTCTTTCTTGAAGTGCCAAGGAAGGAGAGCCCTGCCCTCTTTACAGTTCATGGATTGGCCTCTTTCCAGTCTATAATTCTTTTTCAGATGATCATAATACTTAAGTAAAAAGTCCCAATCATGTTTATTGTTATGGTCTCAAGAGCTAAAGTGAGACTTAAAGATGCTTAATGATAAATATTCATTGTGAAAGAATAAAGAAATAATGAATGGACATACCATTTCTCACTAAAATAGCATAGTCAACAATCTAACCTCCAAGGGGAAATAGTTCCCTAAAAGTCTAACTCGGTCAAATTGTTTCCATTAAGGAGAAGAGAACAAAGAGAAGAAAATTTTAGCTCTGTGGTAGGACACAAAGAATTCTGTGCTTGACTTCTTTGGTGTTTGCTCTGTGTAATGTCAATCCAGGCCATCTGAGATGTGTAACATTTTCTGGTTTAATTCTACATTGATCTTTGCTTGTCTCTTATGGATTAAATTCCAGAGGTCTAAAAGATATCTTTAAATTGTTCTAGAATTTCAAGATTCATGTTTGCTAGACTTGACACAGTTTTCTCAATAATTTTATCTTGAGTAATAGCTAATTAGAAAAAATAATAAAGACAAGGAAAAATATAGAACCCTCAATCTTGTACTAAGGGCTTTTTAACCTAGATTCCTTGGATTGCATTCTCTTCACACACATTCCCAATCTTAGAACAGATATCTTCTATTTTGTTTTTAAATGTGCATGTGCATGGAAATAGGATAGGAACAAGTATTTTAGCATTTGGGATTGTCATGGTATTTCTTCCCTCCCTTCACATAGTTAGGCATTTACCTGCTTGGTTCCTTTTCTGTCTCTATTCTCCTAAGACAGGTCTGACTCTTTCAGCCTTGTATTTAATCATTAGATGCAGAGTGAAGCACATAGAGAATAGCAAGGCTAAACAGTTTCACATAAAGGAAAAAGAATTCTTGTTCTTTACCTCAGTTGCTGGGCTTCCCTTTGTTATGGAGAATTCAGATGAGGTATCAGATGGACAAGAATATGAGTACTAGGCCAGAGAAGTCAAATTGCATCAGAATGCTAGAGGGGGATGAGGTGTGGAGGACCACCAGGACACCTCTCCTTGAAAGAAGACAGTTTGCCTCCATCATGGCTCACCTTTGCTCTCTTCCATATAATGATAGGTACAGAGCTGCCTGGGAAATTAATCCACCACTCAATTTTGACTTTAAGCAATGCAAATGGGTCTAGCCAAGGCACCAATACATAAGTTTTGAAGCAATGGGGCAGGTCAGTGATGCCCTGTCTATAGCTCCTTATAACTAAGAGTGAGCTAGGCTGAGAGATTCCTTGCTGTCTGCTGGAATTGAAGCTCCAGAAAGAGGCAGTGACATCTGAGGGCAGAAAAGCCAGGCAAAAAAGCTGAAGCAGTCACCCAAAACAAGATTTACTTCCTCAAACTGTATTATTCAGATTCCTCCAAACTTAGAGGCAACATGTTGATAGAATCTGGTACTATTAGGGAGCTTGGTTTACAGTTGATGGGTTTTTGAAAAGTGATTGGATTGTGAAGTTTCTAAATTCATCAGATGACTAATCCATTATTGTCTTGGTTACTTTTCACTCATTACTGAGACAGAATACCTGATGCCTAAAATTAGGAAAGGAAAGGTTTATTTCTTACATTTCTCAGGGGTTTCAGTCCATACAGAGTTGGCTCCAAGACAATGTAGCATGGTGGGGCAGCCATTCATCGTGGCCACCAAACAGCAAGCAAACTGGTGAGAGAGGGTGAGAGACACATTCCTCCTGACCTTACACTGTAAGTTTGCTCCACCCCTGAGCACGCACAACACTCACACAACCAATCCCAGCACTACACAACAAACCAATCATGAATGCCAGAGTCAGCTCCATCCAAATTACATGAGTCCTTGGGTGGGGGGGCCAGGATCAAACTAATACATACCACCTCAGGACTCATGTACATCCTTTATATAAAAGACATTTAGTCCATTTCCAAGAGTAGCCACAGTCCTAACAGTTTCAGCATTTCTGAAAAGCCCAAGTCCCAAATCTCCTCCGAGATCTATGGCAAACTCTTAACTATAACCCCTGTACAAATGAAAACAAGGTTAAACACTTCAAACATATAAAGACACAAGATAAACATTACCATTCCAAAAGTTACAAACAGGGGAATACAAAGCATTGGAACCAAAGCAAGTCCAAAATCCAGAAGGACAAACATTAAGTCCTGGAGTTCTATGATCAGCATCTGAAGCAATCTGGTTGTAAGCTCCAAAAGGCTTGAGTGACCCCATCTCCATGATACTTTCAGGGATTTTAACCTCCATAGCTTCTCTGTTAAACCCACTCTGCTTGGTTCTCACAGTTTTTCTTGGTTGACACACATTCATGGCTTTTCCAAACTTCTGGGTTTTCCACTATACCCTTGGCTTCATCCTTCCATTTTTGCATATTGCCCTCTGCAGTCTGGGTGGAAGCTGAACATTTTTCTTGCATTTAAAACCAGTGCCACGTGGATGCTGCCAAGGTCCACTGCTAGCTGGAGCAGTACCCACGCTTTCCTCTCTCTTGGCTATAGGTGTCAAGTGCCTAGATAGCTGAGTTCTCTGAACCTGATTGTGAGGAACAGCTTCTCTATGCTGTTGCCATTCTGGAATCTGGTGTGGCCACCACCATTTTGGGATCTGGTGTGGCTGCCACCATTTTGAAACCTCCTGTGGCCTCTGTTGCCACTCTGGAACATGGCACTCTGCAACTTTCTCCTCCGAGCAAACTCTTTCACCTCTGCTGGCTTGAGGCTGCAAAAGGTGGAGACCTGCTGCTACTTGGGATGGCCCAGACCATCTTTTTTATTCCTTTGTTCCTTCTCAGCAATCGAGGTCTCAGCTCTATCTTTACAGTCCACAGCTTTCTGGCCAAACCCACAACATTTTAAATCACCATGCTGGGCTCTTTACTCTTGATTCATAACATAAATCTGGCTATAAGTCCCCAACTATAGCCAGGTCACTATTTCAACATTAGATTGCCCTGAAATTTCTTTTGCTAGATTAATTAGTCCATCACCCTTAATTTCAGTCTCAGGCAAAGTCTCTGAGCATGAGCAGACTGCAGACAAACTTTCTGCCAAGCTGTAACACACATCATGTGGAATCCAACAACCAATGCAGCCCTTCTTCCCAGCAGAAACCTTCTGAGCCTGATCTTTACTGACAGGCTTTTTAACTACCTTCTGGTCTTCTGAGCTCTGACCAGAATCTCCCCTACAGAACAGCCTAAGCTGTTCCAGCTCTATGCATTCAGGTGACATCTCTGAACCTTTCCAAACTCTTCCCACAAGAGTCTGATCTCCACCAGTAGGCTTTCTATCAGCCTTCTGCTTTTCTGAGCTCTAACCAGAATCTCCCCTAGAGAACAGCCTAAGCTGTTCCAGCTCTATGCATTTAGGTGACATGTCTGAACCTTTCCAAACTCTTCCCACAAGCCATTTCCAGAGGCTCTTGAACCACATGGTCAGGTTTAGTCACAGCAGTGACCCCACTCTCCACTACCAAATTCTGTCTTGGTTAAAGAATACCTGATGCCTATAATTAGGAAAGGAAAAGTTTATTTCTTACAGTTCTCAGGGGTTTCAGTCCATACAGAGTTGACTCCAAGATGCATGGTGGGGCAGCCATTTATGGCAGCCAACAAACAGCAAGCAAACTGGTGAGACAAGGTGAGAGACGTGTTCCTCCTGCCCTTTCACTGTAAGTCAGCTCCACCCCTGGGTGGGTGCAACATTCACACTACCAATCCCAGTGCTAGACAACAAACCAATCACGAATGCCAGACTCAGCTCCATCCAAATTATATGAGTCCTTGTGGGGGGGGGCACAGGATCAAAACAATACAATTATTCATCCATTTGATGACATTATTGGGATGTGATGGAAATACAGGAGGCCAGGTCTAGTTAATGGAAGTGAGTCATAGGAATATGACCTTTGGACTATGTCTCTAGTCTCCTCCTCTCTTCTGTCTCTCATTCTCTCCCACCTACCCTTTCTGGCTGCCACAAGGAGAGCAGATTTGATTTACTGCATGCTCCTCATTGTGATAACTTGCTTCATCAGCAGCCCAGGAGTAATGGAGCCAAGTGACCACAGACTGAAACCTCTAAAGCAGTAAGCCAAAACAAATCTTTCAATCCTTTAAATTATTTTTCTCTGGTATTTTTCATAGTAATGGAAAACTAACACAACATTCAAACCAATAGACATGAAATCACACATCAAATGAAGAACAAAAACCACATGGTCATCTCAATAGATGCAAAAAAAGACATTTGATGAATTCAACATCCCTTCACAAACAAGACACCAAATGAATTATGAATAGAAGGGAAAAAAATCTTTCACATCATAAAGACCATATATGATAAGCTGACAGCTAACATTACATTGGATGAAGGAAAAGTTGGAAGCTTTCTAAGATTTGGAACAAGAAAAGCATTCTCACTTTCTCCACTTTTATTCAACATCGTGCTAAAATTTTTAGTCAGAGCAATCAGACAAGAGAAAAATGGCACCTGAATCAGACAACCATAGGAAAATTGTCAGTATTTGCAGTTGATATAATATTATATACAGAAAATCCCAAAGACTCTGCCAAAAAACTATTAGAATTGATAAATGAATTCAGCAATGTTGCAGGCTACTAAGTCAATGTACAAAATTCAGTAAAGTTATGATACAAATTTTATAATCAATAGTCAATGGTTTGCTCACTCAGCAATGGTTTTATAAAATAAGAAGCTATTGATTACTTTGACCTTTGTATTAAGAAATAACCCACTGTAAAATTGCCTAGAGTGCAATGTGTGATAGCTCTTTATTAATTCATTAATTAATTTATTTTTGAGACAGGATCTCGCTATGCAAAGTTGGCCTCAAACTCTCAACAATCCTCCTCACAAGTGCTGGAATTACAGGCATGCACCACCATTTCTGGTTCCACTTTTTAGTGACTATGCTGTCCAGGTTACACATGCACACACACACACACACACACACACACACACACACACACACACACGTTTTCCTTAAAGGTCCAACTGAAACTATAGGGTAACAGAATCATGATTGTTTCTTTGAGTCCCATAGTGGCCAAAAACCTCTGTATTTCTCTCCTTCTCTTATATCAGGGAGCTATATTTTAAGACATGCCCCTTCACAGGAGTGTATTACTTTCTTTCTACAGTCTGATTTCCACCCAGCTGCCACCCTATAGAAGATGTATTTCTGTCATGCATGCCTTCATGGAATCCTGAGTGATGGACTTTCTCCTAAGGCAACCTGGAGAAAGTATTAAAAGAAGCTTCAACTCCAAGTTTCTTGTGTGAATCAATGGTTGTAGATCAATACTCAGCAGGATTAGATAAAGATCCAAGCTACATACAATTGGATGCTTTAGAGAGAAATAGCCTAACTCTACTGGCCAAAGGCGCTGAAATTTCAAGCTGTTGATTAAAAAAATGTCTTACAAAGTTCTCCAAGTATGTTACCATTATTTGTTCATTTGCATTTAAAAATTTTGATGTCTTTTGCTTTTTGACTTTTATCATTTATATTTTGGAAATGCACCCTTATAAAGTTTAATCTGAATTAAGTTTTAAAAAATTAAAAATACATTGTGTTTCTTTTTTAATAATTTCAATTAAGGTCCAGATTGTTTTTTTTTTAGATAAATCATGATTTCTGTTTTCAGGGAAAAACAAAGCAATACAAAATAAAACAAACCTTCATACTTCTTAATCCAGGGGTCAAAAGAAAAAATAAAAGGAATGTTCAAGAATTAAATGATAGTCTAAAAGGTAATATTTTAATAAATTATACTGGAGACTTCTTCAACAAAGACATAAATTTTTTAAACACTTGTGATTGAACCCAGGACCTTTTGCATGCTAGCCTTGTGCTGTACCATTGAATTACATCCTCAATCCATTTTATTTTATTTTGGGACATGGCCTGACCAAGTTGCCAAGGCTGGCTTCAAATTTGTGCAACTTTTTTCTCGGTCTCCTGAGTACCTGGGATTACAGGTTTGTGCCACTGCATTCTATAAGAAAGGAAACTTAATAGCATGCAGGTTTTACCATTGCAATCAATGTCTGTTGTGAGTTAGCTACAAGGAGGATGTTTCTGCATATTTAAAATATGCGCTGGTGATAAGAGGATATCTTAACATGCAGATGCATTCATGTTTAAGGTACCTCCAATTAAGACTGAAATGTTTCAGAAATCAGTGGAAGTAGCTTTATCTCTCTGGGTTTCAGTTTCACAAAAATGTAGACTGTGTATAAATTCTCTGTGCGGACTGGTAAAACAGGGAATTGTGTCTTTACTGGTTTTTAGGTGGAATTTTCTAAATCTCATGTATGTGAGTAAATTGTAGCTGATCTGTGATATTTTAGAGCTTGTGGAGGGTTCTGGGGAGGAATGAACCACTGTATTCCTTTATTTTGTCAACGTAAGGAAGACAGTGTGGGAAGATGCTTTTTGGATAGCTCATGTCCTGTGCCTCTGTTATTATCTGCTCCAGGGTAAGAGTCATTTTTATATGGGTGAAGCCGCGTTCTGAAACCTGCTCGGACAGTGTATCTCCTTTGCTGCTTCTGGGCGTGGGAGTGGGCAGGGATTCTGCAAACACTCAGGCAGGAGGTGGAAGGTGAGGAAGTGCCCGGGGTCCAGGAAGCTGTGAATAGCATATACTTGCCTTCCTTAGTCTTCCTTTTTCTTTGAATGCCTTCAGAAAACCCTCAGCTTTGTTGTTGTTGATGTTGATGACTAATCAGATATTAGCAAAACTACTAGGAGAAAAATTGTTGATATGATGCACTATCATTCCAGAGGCTTTTAAAAGAAGCTTGACAAAGAGAGGTAAGATGCTTAACACAAAGCATTACTAAGAGTGACCTTACGGTTCCATGCATGAAATATATTTTCAGTCCGCAGGAACTTTAAATTCTCTGCCTAATAAAATAGTCCTATATTTGCTTCTGAAATGACAATGATCATAATACACAGATCTATATAAAAACAAGCACCCTCTAACAATATCAGTCACTTCTGTTTAGAAAGATGGTGAATTCATTTCCTGGAGCTGCCATTTACTAGCTGTGTGATGTTAATGACCCGCTTAGGCATTCTGAATCCCAGTTTCCTGATCTTCAAGTGAGAATTATTTTACCTCACAGAGTTATTCTGAGGGTCAAATGAATTATCTTAAAAGGTTTTATACTGCCAAGCAAAGTGAGGAAAATAGGCATTTAACAAATGGAAAGGTTGTTGTATAGATTGAGCCATGAAAATTAGCATTCTGGGAACATCAGGACAACTGTTTTCAATAGTGAGTTTATAATTTATAATTCATAAACTGCTACAATGTGGATTAATTATAGAAGTCATTGTGCGCTCTTATTTTGGGGATATGAGCTATGGATTTCTATAGAGTCAATGTGACTATGGTAATTTCCCAAGATAGTCTTCACTGGAGCATGTCATGAGTGATGTCAGAAAGCAGCCTAGTAGGATAATCTTTGTACCTACTTCTGTCCCAGTCTCTTTCTATGTCTGTGTATATTTTAGTCACATTGTAGCTCTTGAGACTGTCTACACACAGAGATGAAAAGGAAGAGTCGACTGAGCCACCAGTGATGAGTCGAAGTGAGTCAGTGTGATGCATAGAGAACAAAAAGAGTCCCTTTGCTTCTGTAGCAATGTCACTGGTAGTGGCTTCTTACACACATCTAATAATCCTTTCTTCTTTATTGTCAAGGATTGGACCCGCTCCTTTCTCTTCACTTTATAGACCCTGGATGACTTTTATTCAAACAACATTTTGGAGGATGTGATTCATTCTTTATCAAACTATCCCATGTATTTCTCAACAGAACTTTAATTTTACATCTTGCAGGAGTGATTTTTGGTAGAAACATCCATTCCAGTGTGTAGTAATCATCATTTTTGTTGCAAGAACCAGAAATCAGTTTTGGATGAAGATTTTGTAGGAAGAATATCAGTAGGAACACTATATAGCCAAGATTGGCAGGACCCGGTGCAAGTTGACACAAGCAAACCCTTACCACAGAGCTGGTTTATGTAAGGAGGTCACTGAAATCTTGAAAGTTAATTACCTTGAAACTATTGTGAGTAATCTCTAAAATATTGCACCCAGTTTTGTCACTCTCTAAAAATGTCAAATCTGGAATTGGTTCTAACTAGATGGCTGGAGGTCATGTGCCATGTTCTAGCAGGGAGAGTCAGGGCTGTCACCCTTAGCACCCCCACCATGAGATTATCCTCAAATAAGAATATTCAGATATTTGTTCAACAGAATCAACAGTGAGGGATGGTCTTCTCTAGAGAATTGGCTGTTTATAGAGCCTTTTCTCTCTGCTTCTTGGAGTTTATTCTTTTCTTCAAATCCTACCAGCCTTTCTAGCATTTGTTCCCCAACCCTCATATGCTTTACTTTTCTCTAGGGTCTGAATTTGTCCACTGGAATCTGAGAATAAAATCTCTCCCACAGTCATGATTATTTGTATTTTCTCCTTTCTTATGCATTGAAGCTCAGGCTTCTTTTCTTACTATAGGAAAGGCAGAGATTCACAATCTTCCTCTATTGTCCAAAGATTACCCTTTATAAGAGATGCATGTTTTCTTTCCCCTATATGTTTTGCATCTATCATCCAATTCTTACCATTGCATCTGCAATATTACCATCAAACACCAAGGGAAACTTCTTGTTGCATGTTTTCCTACATGGAGAAGCTACATCATGTTACAAATGGAAGGCAAACGTCATTGCAACATAATGCATCACCTTGCCATATAATTTCTGAAAATGCCTCAGTTTATGAAATATATATGGGACAAGATACACTTACTACTGCAGTAATCCTAGCATTTTGAGTGATTAAAAATTACCAGAAGTGGCTCATGCCTATAATCCCAGCACAGCTGGAGGCAGGAGGATCCCCAAGAGTGCAAGGCCAGCCTGGGTTAAATAGCAATACCCTGTCTCAAAGAAAAATCAACTTGTGAGAAAATAAGTTTTATTCTGAAAGAGCAGAGAATTTGAATCAATAGACCAGCTGTCGGATCCTGGCCAACTTCAAAGCTTTGTGATATGAACTAAGTTCTTATCTCCAAAATTTCAGTTTCCAGTCAAACTGGATTATTGAGAGTCCTTAATGGCAAAATCAGTGAAAGCACCTAATACAAAGCCTAACACACTATAGGTAGCCCATAAGTAGAATTATCACTTTTAGTGTTATTTTAGTAATAAAAGTGAGGCATTTTAGTAATAAAAGTGAGGCAATTAAGTAGTAAAATGAGAGAAACAATGCTACATTAATTTAAAAAGTTTTGTCTGGCTATAAAAGGCTGATTTGGATTGCCCTATAGACTGTGTTTCAAATATAAACTGCAGCCAAGTTCCAAATTATTTTACATTTAGTAGTTTTGTTTGTAATAAATTGTCAAAGCCACTTACTTAATATGTGAGTTCCATGAATATAGTCTGCTTAGGATATAGAACATGTATAAGACAGCTTTAAACACTCCAACCTATAGCTATACTGGGCAAGCAGCCTCATTTTAGATTTTATTTAAATTTAGGGCACAGAATTTTATTGTTATTCTTGACTACATTTAGGTGTTTTAAAACTTACATGAATATTATGCCCTCTATGACTAATTTGTATTTCAAGACAGGATTCCACTAATGGTGTCTAGGATGTCCTGAAATTTGCAATTCTCCTGTCTCAGTCTCTTATACTGCTGGGAATAAAAGTGTGCACCACCACACCCAGCAAAGTTATTTTTTTGTGAGTGTCAATTACATTTAAGATCTACTTGGTAAGGAAATTTTAAGTAGAAATATGGTATTGTTAAATATAGTCACCATGTTGTATGTTAGATCCCCAGAAATAAATTATTCTGATGAAGTATCTTCTTTATCAAATGGTGCAGTTAGTTTGAGTGTTGGAGTAGATTTTTCAATAATTGTGAAAGGAGAAAATTAAAGGGTGTTGTGTTAAGGGAAACACATTCAGAAGCTCATGGTTGAAATCGTTGCCCACTAAATGTGACTCTTGGTTTCAACCATGCCACTTTAGAACCCATTAGATATCCATCTGGTGACGCACCTTGCTCTTCATGATAAAATTCCTTATTCCTAGACACTTGTAGAAATGGATTATGGCTAGATCTGAACTGGAGGCAAATGAAGTGGAAATGAAGAAAGACCAAAAATGTACCACAGCACAAAAACTGTAAATTCATCTGCCTTGTTCATCTATCACTTAACAAATCATTAAAAATTACTTAATTGATTACCTTACTCTGGGTCCAACAGTCCTGGTCCCAGTAACACAGTGGCCCATAAAGACTTTAGTCATGTACTTCTATCCCTAAAAATATTTTGCCTTCACCCTTAATATTTAGCTACGTAATTATATTATTCATGGAAGGAACTATAGTAACAATGTGTGAACATTGTTTAGTGTTTGCAAAGGTAGAAAATAAAAAGTAAGTTATAAAAAATAAGTATTAATGATAGTTTTTATATTTGTTTTTACATCTGATCTAGTGGGTCAGCTCAGCTGCACACTGTGATGTTTACACGCCATTTTAAGGACTACTGATCTATAGGGATGGGATGCCTCTTGACAGGTATTAAAGGTAGAATTTTGGGCAATGGCCAACAAAATTGAAGCAAGCCAATTTTCCATCTCCAGACTCTCTCCAGATACTAACACTGTTGTAGTCAGGGTTTATAAGGGAAAATAGTTGATACATGACACATAATTTATAGGATTATTTTATAATAGTCACCCAAAGAGTCAAATGCAGAAGAGTATAGGAGATATGCCCACACATTAGAGACCCAAAGAATCCAACTGAGCACCTGGATACAATGTTACTGTCCTCCATGAGTCTCGCTGGAGTCCTAGAGCCCACAACAATTTCTCTTGCAAATCTGTATCAAGGATCTGCCTGGGAAGGCCCAGTGGTCAGTGTTGGAAGCTAGAAGGTCTGCAACAGTAGGATGAAGGATCTGTGCCAGCAGGTTAAGAGTTCTACACTGGAGCCAGGAAGCGATGCTCAGAGTAAGGACCAGAGCTCCCTGGAAAAGAGCTGCAGGCATCCTCAGCGACAGTGGAACCCGAGCTCCTCTGATGATGGCAACAGTTGGGTTCATATCAGGAAAACCAGCATGACAAGCTTCTACAGAAGAATCAACGGCATATCATCTTCCCCTCCAGCTCTCTTTTTATGCTGTTGGCAACAATCCTCAGGCGGGCCTTCCACACCCAGAACCACACTGATTCAGTTCAACTGGATGTTACAAGTTGACCATTAGTTACAGTGGAATCACAAGCACCCTGGTTCCACAGTAACTTCAGTGTAAAGTCAATGGAGATAGGAAAGTTTCTGTTTAAATGTGGACATGAGACCAGGGTTCCTAAGCAGAGTTTAACAATTGGAACTCAATTCCAAAGAAATTAATGGCCACCCTGGTTCAATGTTAAAATAAGTTGGAGCTAGACAGCACGCGTGCTGTCAAAGTACATAATAAATATTAAAATCTGTAGTATAATTTGAGCAAGAAGGATGGGAGGTATTAGCATGATCTTGAGAATGGAATGTGGAATATGCAGAACAACAGATTTCAGATGCATATCTTAAAAGCAAGGCAATGTTTCCCTAATTCCAGGTGCTGAAGTATCGGGCACAAAATGGCAACCAGATATTTTAGGCAACAGTGGTCATAGAAGACGTATATGACACATTGCCTTCTTCCTCTATCTAAGGTCTATTGCTTCCACTTTGTACCTGGTTATTTTGTTAAGATACCATAGCTGTGTTTTCTTCCAACACAGACTAGGAGCTGCTCTATGAAGAGACGGGCAGTTTCTTTCTGCAGCAGCCTTTCTGGATTTGGAATTGAGGAATGGTGTTGCATAAGGCCTGATGATGTTTATTGAAAATAGCTGTCACGAAAGTTTGACAAAATGCAGAGACTGACACAGATGTCTGTGCAATGACCAGAATCTTGCTCACAAGGAAGAACTAAAGGGAAAATAAACATCACTTTCATTTTCTCTGCCTTACTCTTTTGGTGCCTGTTTCCTGTTTTTGATGTGCATCTGGACCTCTGTTTTGTGATCTACATGGCAACTCCATTTTGATGAATTCAATAGTTACTGGAGAGTCTGTTTTATGCCATTCATTTACCAAACAGGGTTCCTGTGTCATTTAAACATGACCAAATCCTGAAGCTAAAAGTTGTCCAAAAATATGTGAATTCCCTACTGACATTTACAACTGCCAAATCATAACACCAACTACTAGACCAATATTCAAAGATGAAGCACATAAAATATGTACCCCTTGCTATTATTCTCTTATTATAGAAACAATCATTACAGCTAATGTGTTAATCATATTATACATAGTTAGTTGGTTTTATCTGAATAATAAGAAGAAATTTGATTTTGCTTATGATGGAACTATATAGCACATTTATAGATAGGAGTGGCAAGATGGCACTGTACAAAGGACCACAGAAGAGAAAACCAGAAGACTCTATTCTTCGTTAAAGTATAAAATTAGTCTATTTATAACTCCTTTTTTTATCTGTAAAATGAAACATATGGACTAGAGTATCAGAGGCTCCTGTAAGCATTAATATTCTATGTTTCTATATTATACTGGTGTGGCTTATTTAATCTTGACATAAAATGTTGTAATTTCAAATTTTCTAGTGGGATGGAAAATTAATGAACTGTGTCCCAGCTGAAAATAAGTATTCACAAAAGCAGAAATGTCTTAAGGCAAGCTCTAATAGTTCCCTATCATTCCACCCCTGGAATAATAGCAGCTTTCTTTTCTTTGCATGGACTCTGCTGTGCTCCAGTTCTATAGTAGGGGTAATTAGGAGATATGTTTGCAAGAAGGCTGGGAAATATCCAGGATATGTTTATTCCAAGGGAAAACAGAAACTCATGCAAATTAACAAGGCTGTTGACTTTGAAAATAGCATATTATTAATTCACAGAATATGCACTTAGCTTATAATAACTTAATAGTTTCAGAAAAGGGAAGCATGGTACTTGCTAAAATATGTCATTATTTCTGGAGGTATGTTTTTCAGAAATGTTCACAAGCAGGACGAGTTGAAACGAGTTTACTTGTTTGTTTCAGCCTAGAGGACTGTTTGGATAAGTTTGGAATTCAACAGGTTCTTACATGTTACCTGAAAAACATTTGTTATTTGGGTAGGTTTGAAATAACTCTCAAAAGCCCAGTGTTTGAAAACATTTTAATTTTAACTTTTATTTGTTAAATTCAATTGCAGAATTTCTCTTTTACTCCTTTCTCTTGTCTTTTTGTTTTTGGAATGTACTTCAAATTGTTCTTGGGTCTATGAAAAAAAAGTTGAATTTTTGGCTTATTCTCAAACATATGAGCCCCAAGTTGGATACAACTCCCTTGTTTCAGAGAAGTAGATGGTATTGCTTCTAAATGAGCCCTTTTTACTAAAAGAACAGAATGTAAAAATGACTGCATTTCTTTTTTTCTACTGGTGAGTTACATGGAAAAAATACCCTAAATTCAGCATTTTTCAAATGATTTTCAAAGAATGACACACAACATTTTAGAAGCAGCAAAAACTTAACCTTTTGAACAAATAAAACAACATGAGCAATAAGCATGTAATTTTATATTGGAACACATTGCTTTCTGGCAGCCATGCTAACAATTGGCTACTGGAGATTGTGCAACTATTCCAGTAATATGATTTCTATATATGCTGGGTCTATTACAGTTAAAGGCTTTAATCCAGGAACGTTAAACACTTTCTGGCAATTTTTTCACTATCACCTATTTTAAAATACACATATCAATATTTTACAAGTATCCAAGTATTCTATAACAATTGATAGACAGATTTAGAATTGTTCAAGCAAAAATGGACATTTTCTTAGAGAAGGCAAGTCAAGAAAAGCAGTTTCTTAAGTAACTGACCTAAAAGGAGGGCCTAGAATGTATCACAAGAAGAAGATTGTAAAATCTACAGCTTAATACACTTTTGGAGACTGTAAACAGAATATTCTGAGAACCTATTGGAAAAATCCTCATATAGTGAATTCTCTTTCACAATCTGAGTTGACAGAGAAATAAGAATAAAATGTATAGACTTCTGCATTAGTAAAAAATAAAAGAATCTGATATGACCAATGGTACAAACAAATATAAGATATTGTAATGTTCTTTGTAGCTTACAATAAAATAAAATATAAAATACCAAAAGTAATGAAAAATATATAACATAAGATGTGTTGCTATAATTAACATACTACAATATACCACTAAGGCAGGTACTATTAGTGTTACAGTTTACAGTGAAGAAACTAATTAGAGAGGGGCATCACTTGCTCAAAGTCACATGGCAAAAGGATACATTTTGATTTGTGCCCAGACAGTTTGGTTTCCCAACATTTAACACAGTTTCTCTTGAGTCCTAGAACCCAAAAGGCACATTAAAAGTGATTTAGTCCATCTCCATACTTTTATAGATAAAGAAACCGAGGCTCAGAGAGTATGAATAAAAGTCCCAAAACCCTAACTTCATGGGTCCCACTTGAGAACTCTCAAATCTGTACTTTTCTTGGAAAAGCCAAATACTTTATAACTCTTTTAGCCATGTATAATTAGATCTATCTGCCCTTTCTTCTGTCTAAACACAGTTAGTCAGTTGAAGAAAAAGTAGCTAGAATTGTCATTGCCCATTCATCGAAGATAGTGTCTATGCCATTAACCAAAAGACCAGGAAAGCTGCTTGAAGCTTAGATTAAAAGAGAATATACAGAACATTTCAAACAAAGCACTCTTTTCCTCAAAATTCTTTTTACCTCCAGAAAACATTTCCAACAAAAATATGCCTTCAAGTGTATGCTTTGAATTAAGAAACACAGGTTTGTTTTACCCTCTATCTCTCTATCTCTGGCATCATTTATGCCATGTAAAGATATAACTCCTTGGACAGAGAGAGGATGGATATCTAGAAGACATAATGAACCAAAAAAAAAAAAAAAAACCAAAAAACCCCACCAAAACAAAAAAAAAAAAAAAAAAAAAAAAAAAAAACCTAGAACCCCCACCTAAGCAAAATAGTCAATCAAAAAAAAAAAAATAGTCTAAGTGAACAGATGCATCTTAAAAGAAGAAAAGCAAATGGCCAAGAGGTACATGAAAAAAGTGTTGCATTTTTGGCTGTGAGATAAATGCAATCAAAACAACACTGAGATTCTGCCTTACCCCAGTAAAGATGACTATCAAGGATTTAGAAAACAACAATAGCTGGCAAGGTTGTGAGGATAAAGTAACCCTTCTACATTGCTAGTGAGAATGCAGAGTAGTGAAATCTATGAAAAGCAGTATTGCAAGTTCCTAAAATACTCTAAAAATAAAATTCCATTTGGCACAGCTATTCTTCCTCTGAGAAACTTCAAAAGAGTTAAAGTCATCATACTGCAACAAAACAAGCACCCCCATGTTCATAGCAGCAATATATATATATATATATATTATAAGATGATACACACACACACACACACAATGGAATACTACTAAGCTGCAAATAAATATAAGTTTTAGTCATTTGTAGGAAAACGGATCCATCTTGAGCCTACAATGTTAAGTGAAATAAATCAGATACAGAAGGATAAACACTGCGTGGTTAGTCTTACATAAGAAATCTAAACTATAAATAATTTAAAGAGAAAAATAAAAGAGAGGTGGTAGGAAACAATGAGGTAGACTACTTGGAAATGGGAAAGGGATTTGGGGAAGGGGGAAGGGGGGATGGGCGTGGGGAGTAAACATCATCAAGGTTGGCTATATATACTTACCAAATCCTCAAGATTAATATAGTCAATACATATCACAAATATATACCAAAAAAAAAAAAAACCCAAAAACAAAAACAAAAAACGTTCATAGCCTGCAACCCAGAAAAGGGCCTCCATTAGATTCTGTCCCTGCTGAAACTGTTTTAAAACTTCCAGCCTGCAGAACTGTGAGAAATAATTGTTGTTTAAGCAACTCAATGTATGATAATTTATCTTAGCATCCAAAACTTACTAAGGTTGAAAACCTGTCATATGATGACTTATTAATGAGCAAGGAATGGGTAATTTAAAGCCTAGTTCTTGTGCCTCAAGGTGTGAAGGGACTAAAGGTCTACTCTAGCTTGAGCTCTTTTGGGGTTCACCTGAGGCTTTATTTCTGTGTAGGTATATTCTTCTCTTTTTCAATTGTCCTTTCTTAACTTTTCTTCAGGTGTTTATCCTGAGGGCACTTCTCATGGAACTTGATTGTAGCTCAGAACCTGATACTCCAAAGCTTGGTGCTTTGGCATGCTTTGTACTTTGAACCAGAGTAAATTGAAAGGGACCCAGAACGAGTTCTCTCTGACTTTATCCTGTTCTCCCTTCTCCTTCTCTCATTTGTTCTCCAAAGTAAGCCATAGAATCTAGAGCTCCTCTACTTCAAAGCAACGATAAAACTTAAAAAGGTCACCCACTGTCTGAATTCCCTTAAAATTAGGGTACATGACCCTTATTCTAGAAGGATTCTACTGTCACCATACATGAAGAAATGCTACAAAGATAAGTCTTGCTAAATTTCTCCCAGTTTATTATCATCATATTATAGTCTTTTCATTCAATCCCATTTCTGCATCTGTCCATTCTGCATCCAACCAAACGTGGTACAGTACGTTGAGAATTCCAAAATGGGTTCATCCCCTTAGTGTTTTGACCTTATCACTCATTTATTACAGACTACATTAAATCACATCTTTGCACTTCTGTGCCTGTAGGTGTGCTAAATAGAATCATCCTTAAATTTTTTGTTGTTTGTTCTGTTTTTGCGGCACCAGGGATTGAACTCACAACCTTTCACCTTGTCAGACAGGTGCTTAAGCCACTGAGCCAAATTCCCGGTCCTGGTATCATCCTTAAATTTGATAGAGAGAAATGAGGTGCCATATATAAATAGCACTGTTAATGGGCATTTTGAGAGATTATTTTAAAGGAACTCAGTGGTGCTTCTTGTACATAAATGCTGGGTGCAATTTTGGCTTTTTTTTAATGAGATGTTGTCAGTCCTTTCTTTGTAGCGTTTTATTTAGATTGACAGATGATGACTGTAAAATGTGGTGTCAACTTGAATAAGAAACATCCATGACTGATTGAGCATGATTCTGGGTGTGCCTGGATGATGGACTTACTGAAGAGGGAAGACTCACCCTGGTTATGGGTGGCACCAATCAATGGACTTAGATCCTGGATAGAATAAAAAGGGAGAGAAGAGAAGAGAAGAGAAGAGGAGAGGAGAGGAGAGGAGAGGAGAGGAGAGGAGAGGAGAGGACAAGTCTGCTTCTCTAAAGGAATTCTAGCCTCTATCATTGCCTTTGGACATCTAGGTCCAAGTTTCCAGTCTGAACTCTTCATTCTTGAAGCACAGAGCTGTCAGCTTCTTGATATGGACTCACATGAGACACTGTAGTGAGCTCCAGGTTTTCAACTTTTGACGAGATTTTTTGGGTTCAGTGCAGAAGGCCCTTTTATGTTCTTCCACACCTGACTCTCCAGGCATTGTAAGCCTACCTTGTCAGTCATTGTAAGCCTACCAGTCAGTGTTCACTAGAGGAACAAAATTAATATATATTAATAATTAATGATATACATATAAATTTTATTTCTGTAGTGAATACTGATTGATACAGTGACCAAGGGGTCTTTCACAGTAGTAGACTCAGAAGGACACTGTCTCTGTAGTAAGTTTTATACACTGGTCAGTTGTAAGCCTCACAAAGCCTCCTGTCAGTTTTCGGCATAATAGTGCTTTTGAGATTACAGTAATAGCTAATATGACACACATGTTAATAGTATTAGACATGTGGCAAATCTGAGGGAAAGTGAATACTTAAAATAATAATTTTGGCACAATCATAGCCACTGGCAGATAATGTTCTCAAGTTTTTAGGTGTCTAGAGTTCTCCTGGAATTAATCTCACTAACTTGTTCTTGCCACCTGTTCTCTGCATAAAATTTGATCCTCAAAACTCTTCCTTTGTTTCTGGTAGGAAGAATGTGACATAAATATTTTATCAAGTACCATATAATTTCTGTAACTTACCTTCTAATACCATCAATTACATTGTCATCAAACATCCCACTTTATTAAAGGAGGAATGCATAGGACAAAAAAATAGAGATGCTTTTCCGGGTCTAGAAAATCCAGAAATATACTTAAATCAAAGCCTCACAAGCTTATTTTTGCATAATTAAATGCCATTCTATCATTGACAATTGCTTTTAGCAATAAAGATTTCTATGAAATTTTTTAGTGATAAGAATATTAAATTCTATAAAATTTCATTGGTTACCTTCAATTTCTTATTTTTAACCTGCATGTAACATTTGGACATGTGTGGCCATTGAGTGGATGTTTCTTCTCATGAATCTTCAGGAATAAACGACATATAATTGAGTATTGGACATACATTTTCACTATACTTTTGGTTCTATGATTACAAAACATGTAAACTTTAAATGGGATAATATATGCAAAAATGCTTTGGAAAATACATTCTGTTCTGCGTTCTTACAGCTTGGTGCCCTGTGGGTCCATTTTAGTATACCTGGAGTAAGGAGTAGAATGAGGTGAAAACATGCTTCCATTTGCTTATCCCTTTGGACCTTCATCTAGAGTTTAGGGTCCTTTCCCCTACCTCTGTCTGTTAAACAGTTCTGATAATTCATTGAGGCTATTGATCCTGTTGTTTCATATAGTAAAAATATTTTGGACACTAGTGCAAACAAACACAAGAAAATCGAAAGCATATATATATATATAATTAAATATATATATGTATTTATAAAACAAAGGTCATTTGAATTCAAAGTAATGCTGTGGATATAAGAAGAGGAGCCTTCATATGAAAGCATTCACTCAGAAAGTGTCTTATTTCTGTTCAAAACACCTCAGTCAGTATTACTTGTCAAAATGATAAACTTATTTCTTGTCTTTTAAGGACACAAATTTGAGTAAACTCAAGATGTTCCTTCAAGTACCAATATTACAGTTGTAGTTGTGTCAGTAACATTAAATTGAATCAGAGGATCTCCACTCCCACAGGGTTCTTTTTACTTGCAATTTCAAAAGTTGCATTTTTATTCCTGACTGAGCAAGAAGCTGGAAAGAGTTAACACTTTTTATTTCCAAGGCACTACATAGCCTTTGTTCTAGATTCATAGCATTTATACAGATTGGCTTGACATTCTTGGTAGCGCCATTATAATTTATACTCAAAGAACCTCAAGGATGATTTTTGTTTTTAAAGCAAGAAAACAATTTCAGAGTGTCCTGAAAGTCCTGTCCCGAAAGTCCTAGGCTCCATGTGGATTTATTTTTTTGCCTATAGAAACACCTGTTTATTTGCTTCAGAGACATTTTGGGGACCTGTTTTCTTTAGACAGGTTCATGACCCAGTTTTAAATAGATACATTGCTATGACTGCTTGGAAGAAGTTAAGTATTTAACATTGTCTTACATTTACCCTGAAGTTGTTTGTTGTATCCTTTTCATATGTCAGATGAGAAATTTTGCACAATTAATATATTTAAGAAGCATTTGGAGAGGAGTTGAGGAATAGTTGTAAAAAAAGTCAACTTGTGAAACAGAAATTGTCACCAGTCTAAGTACTTAAATAGAAATTGTCACCAATCTAAATACCTAAAATGTGTCCTTGGATAGAAGGTAAATCACAGATAGTCTTCTAATGAACTCTACAAAAAACCTGTTTTGTTAAGTTTGTTAGGGAATATAGAAAAGGATGAAAAAATACAGCTAGCATTTGCTGAGTGCTTTTGCTATTCTGGGCATTTACAAAGAACTTTGTGAAGTTAATTATACAAGGCTCTTCCTAACTCATTGATATTTGGATTACTATTATGACTATTATTACTTGGCAGTGGTAGGGATTGAACCTAGTGCCTCAAACATGATAGGTACGTCCCGTACCACTGAGCCACATCCACCTTCCTTGGCTTACTTTAAGCTAAAGCAACAGATTCAGAAAAGTTGTGTAACAGAAAAGTTAGACTTTGCAAAGGGGCATACTTTGACTTAAGTACCACTGTTACGCTCCAAATCTAGAGGCAATACAGACAGGGAAAGGAAGAGAAAGAGGAGAGACAATAAAGTATGACTATCCTGCCTGTCTAATGAAAGCATAATTTATTGTTTGTTCACAAAGTTTCAGGTACTAGAGAAAAAGTTAGAATTAAACCAGATTCAAAATCTGTCCCATAGCCGACGATTAAAAGGATACTGTTTCTGAATAGGACTGGGTAAAATTGGGTGGGTGCTGTGTCTAGATTAGGTACATATGGAATATGTGCTCTACACTTACATAGAAGACTACATGGTTCTCTGTACACAGGGGAAAAAAAAAAGAAGAGGGAGGACAAGAGTTTTATGTCTGACTCTGTCATTTATCGGCATTTAGGATGGGTCCCCACAGCTCCTGACATGTGAACCAATGAGGATAGGTGGTTCTTTGTTACAGTTCCTGTCCCAAGATACAATCTTACCAGATGTTTACTTCTTTCTGTTTAGATGTTTGGTTCTCTCTTGTTACTTAAACCTACCACAAAACTCAGTTTGGGCTTGCGCTGTCTTGATTGCTTGGCTCTGTCTCCTTCCTGTGTGCTCTAGCTTTCCTCCACCTCCATAGACTCTTGCTTCCAGCCTGAAGGCCTCTGGAGTGGGTTCGTTTTGTTTGGGGTTTTTAATTTTTTTTTTTCATGTATGGCTCCTTGCTGCCCCCTTCTGGCTTTCTTTGCAGACCGTAGGGCGACAGTGGGACTTGGGGAGTAGATAACTCAGTGTGAGTCCCATAACCTTGTTACTTGGAAAGAAAGAAGATAATTATTTTCCTTCAATTTTTTTCTAGGCTTTTCCACTATTATTTTAGCAGCAAATGTTTTTGGAGTTTATTGAATCACTAACGTAGGCTACACACTTTTACACACTTTCACCTTAGTTCCATAATAGGAACATTTTAAAAATAAACTATTCTTGTTTGTTATGAATACGATATATGTGCTTAACATAAAAAACCTGGAAAACATTGAAAGACACAGACACACACACACACACATACACACAGAGAGAGAGAGAGAGTTCAAACAGTACCTAAATTTTTTTTTGTGGGGGGCAGATATCAGGGATCAAACTCACGACCTCGTGCCTTCCAGGCAGGTCTTCTGCTGCTGGGGTAAATTCCTGGCCCCAGTATCTAAAATTTAGCTATGACAAATAAGACTATATCTATTAACTATGCCTGTTATTTGTGTGTTTCTGTAAGCATGGTTGTATAGCCTGCTCTTCCTCTTAGCAATAGGTAATTAAATATTTTGCTCTTTTAAACACTAACAGAGATTGTTTGGGGATGCAATCATAGTCCCAGTTTTTTTGGGGCCTCAAATCATAGTAAGATTATAAATTTCTTCAGGGCAGACTTTGGATGTATTATCTCCATACTATGGGCTTTTTATGCTATTCACTAAATATGGTTGACTGGCTCATCTGAGTTCATGATGTGTTTTCCGAAGTGGCAATAAAAATGGTAATGAAATGTTAAGTTATTCTTAGCTACTAAATTCCTGGCATCAGATACATCATAAATTGTCATTTTGATGATTAAAACTATTTGACCATAAAGTTCAACGAAGTTACAATAACCTCTGAATCTATCTCTAGCCTTTTTTATTCCATATATTTCCAAACTATCTGCATTTTTACTGAATTACCTTACAACTAATGAAACCATAAAAGAAAAATACAGTATATATTAAGGTAGTTTTGAGAAATATGTACATTTAGAAGAACAATTTTACTACAGAGGGCATTTGGTGGAACATTTCAACCCAGATCGCCTTAATGTCAATAATCTGTCTATCTTGCTTCCTTTCTGTCAGTGAAGGCAATTAATTCATGTATATACTCTTTTGTGAACTGAAAAGCAATAAAAATGCTCAAAATCAAAGCCACATATCAATGGATTGCTCAGAATCATCATCCCTGATGCTTTATTTCTTGCTAATGCTTCTAGCTTATAGAAGCTGGTGAAGTTAATGGTCTCAGGGCCAATTATATCTCAAAGCCTGAAGGATAATCTGTGGACAGATCTGTTTTTAGCTCCTCCAGTCTTGATTGCAGAGGAGCTCTGCACACACTCTCATTCTTAGTGTTTAAAGAGAGGACTAAAAATGTTTAGAAATGTAGACTAGGTTGAAGGAAACAATGTGCTTGTTCACAGTGTTAAAGAGCAAGGGATATAAACATGATTTTGAAAAATGAATAAACTTTATTTTTTAGAGGAATTGTAGGTTCATAGCAAAACTGAGCAGAAAGTAGAAAGTGTTCCCCTATACCTTCTGTCACCATACACTGCTGCACCACATGGTATACTTATTACAGTTAATGAATTTATAGGGACATGTCATTATCATCTGAAGTGTATTGTTATATTATAGGTCAAAATATTATAGGCAGTCAGACAGAGCTAGGCCCTCAAAGAAGTCAGTGCAGAGGATGAAAACACATCCCAACTGTGGCTGCAGGTGCAACCATTAAACACCAGGTTTCAAGACAGACACAAAATGACCAGACCTTTATACCTCTCCGGATTATAAAATAAATGTTATTACCCTGTCAGGTAAAGTCCACATTGACATCCATTACCCATTTAGAGACCAAGACTCCCCTGATCAATCTCTTCTCAAATAAAATCTTTGTTCTCTGGGTGTACACTTGCTACATGACCTGCAATATCAGTATTACCTAAGTGGCAATACTTATAATCTTATTGGTTGATCATAGTTTTGACCCACATTAAACACACCTCATGATTTTGCTCTATAAAATGACCTTTGCAAAGCAGGCTCATTGGCAACTCACATTCAGGTCCCCTTCTGTCTCTTAGGAGCTATCTCTCTCAATAAATATTTCCTACTTTTAATCTCCATTGTTTCTTAAAATTCCTTCTTTGATTCTGGGCAATACAAACGGCATACCTAACATCTAGAAGGTTGAGAGTTACATATTATTTCCCCTATATCAGTTAGGTTAGGATTCACTCTTGGTGTTCATTCTATGGATTTTAATAAGCATATATTGACCAGTATCCAACATTGTATTATCAGACAGAACAGTTTCACTGCCTTCAAATTCCTCTGTGCTCTGCAGTTTACCCTTCTCTTCTCACCCATCCCTGTCAACCAACAGTCTTTTATTATTTCCACAGTTTTACAATTTCCAGGATGTCATACAGTAGGTTCATATAGTACACAACCTTTCAAGATTGGCTTTTTTCACTTAGCAATATATGGTATAAGATTTCTCCATTCTTTTCATGACATCATACCTTGTTTCTTTTTAGTGTGAGATAGTATTCAATAATGAATGTCTCATGGCTTATTTTTCTATTTACCTATTGAAAAGACATCTTGGTTGCTCCCAAGTTTCAGCAATTATGAATAAAAATCTCTGCAAGCACTTGTGTAAATTTTTAGTGTGTGATATTGACATAAATTTTTATTCATTTGGGTAAAAACCAAGGAATGTGTTTTCTGCGTCATATGGTAAGAGAATGTTTGGTTTTGTGAGAAATTGTCAAACCTTCTTGAAAAGTGACTTTCTACTGGAAATGTGCAAGCATACCTGTTTGTCCATATCCCAACCAGTGTTGTCTGCTTTGGGTTTGGTCTTTCTAGCTAGGAATGCTATCTCACTATTGCTGTCTCATGAATGTTATCTCACGATTGTTTTAACTTACGGTTCCCTAAGGGTATTTGCTCTTGAACATCTCGTATTCCTACTTGCAATCTATATAGCTTGTTTGGAGAAGTTTTTATGCCTTTTGCTGAATTTTTAAATGGGATTGTTCATTTTGTTATTGTCAAATTTGTATAATTTGTGCGATAGTGCTTTGTTAAATAAGTCGTTTGCAAATGTTTTCTCACAATCTGCAACTTCCCATTCTCTTGAAAAACATGTTTTTAAAAAACAAATTTCTCTTTGAATTTTTACTGTATGGAAGACCAATACGGCAAATTCTTTACATATTTAGAAAAAAATTGTTTAAACAGAGAAATTTAATGTATTATATTTGACTACTCTTGGTTCTAATTCAAAAACTTTAAAAACACAACGCGGTCTATGGATACTCAGTGCATAGCTCTACCTTTCCTGCGTGTTAACTGGATCTGACCATATGAGAAGGAATGCAGCAAAGAGATGCCTGTGTATCTAACTTGAGGGTTAAAGCGTCTACATGCATTGCTTCTCAGGGTACTATTTTCTGCTCAGGAACAATTTTGTTCAAGGAGACTAAGAGCTTTATTTTTATTTTATTTTATTCTTTTTCTGTATCCCAGACAGGACTAACTTGACAAATTCCAAGAAGCAAAGATTAAAAATGAAAACAAACAAACAAAACAAACAAAACCAAAAACAAAAAAAAAAAATAAAACAAAACAAAACAACTCAAGGCATTGTATTTATTTTGCCTAATAATCTCAAATATCTTACAAATATTGGTACAATTTTTGGGTGTATAACAAACTCTTCAGGGAAAAATATTTTAGAGGTCATGTTAACTTTTCATACTACACATAATATTCTCAAAAAACTGCTTTGCAGATTCTTTAAAAAGTTATCGTTAGGGCTGAGGATGTAGCTCAGTACTAAGGTGCTTGCTTGGAATATGTGAGGCCTGCTTTCAATTCCCCAACATCACAAATAAAAGAAAGAAAGGAAGAAAGGAAAGAAGGAAGGAAGGAAGAAGGAAGGAAGGAAAGAATGAAGAAAGAAAGAAAAAAGAAAGAAAGAAAGAAAGAAAGAAAGAAAGAAAGAAAGAAAGAAAGAAAGACAAAACACCATTGGTGTTATTTTTTTCCTGTCTACTCATTCTTCTATATTTTCTGAATATAGCTGAAAGTCATGTTCAGTGTTTGAATACCATGTAACTTTTCACCTATTCTCTACCTAGTCATGATAGAAAATGCTGAGGATGATTAAGATCAGACTTTTATAAAAATTATGTGTGAAATTTAATTATAGGTACTGAGTGCATTGGATAGTTATGTAATCTTTTTGTACTTTTATTAGATAAGCTCACAATTTCTGAAGTGTTCAGACAATAATTTTAGAGGAAATCAATTGGATACTTAGGCAAAGTCAGATCATTTAGCAAACACAAGCACATGAAACATCCTTTGTAACTACTTAGTGCTGTAAAAGTGTTCTATCATTGTACATAGGAGCATAGTCTCTTTCTCTTTCTTCATATTCTCCTGACACCATTGCCCTTTGAAATGCAAAGGCGAACTCCATGGTAAAAATACTAGAGAAACATGATCTCTCTCTTAATAAGACTTGTTTTTATTTCCATTTCATGTTTTTCATGAAAAATATGACTCTCTTCTTTCTTAATTGTAGCAGCTAGGCTAATGCTGGACACAAACTTTGTGTTTCCTCTAAGAAAAGCATTAGATAGGTTCAGAACATGGATGATTGCAATCATTTAGGAAGAGCTGTTTTTAACTACTTGATTTAAGGATGTGCTAGAACTAGTACTCTATCAGTACTCTGTGTGCTTCAACCTGTCAGTAGACAATTAGATGTGCTATGAACACAATTTTACTCTTAATTTTCAGTGTATCTAAATTGGGTGAAGTCATCATCAATAGCCTGACAGGCAATGATATCATTGACTTTTTGGGCTCCATTTTTCCGTATTTAGCACAGCTGTGCAGGATGAAAATTTTGGAGAGATGCAGCACATGTTGCCACATTTCGCAGATCTGGTTAACATGGAAGCTTTGAATTTGTTGCCTCTGCATTGGTTTAAAATCTGAGAAATCACTTACATTTTAAAAATGTTCCCATCTTTTATGTGATCTCAGATTATAGACGTTATTGGAATTACTGTTAGTGATATGTAATATTGCTGAAGCCTATTAAGGAGACTTTTATGGGCCTCTTTTTGGGATCTTTGTACTTATGAGGTTGTAAAGGAAAAAGGGTACTAGCAATTCCAGCTCTCAAAACTTACTCTCAGCTTCATGTTTATTACATTTGTAAGAACGCTTAGAAATTTTGGTGTTTTTCCTCTTATGCACCAACCTTCCAGCCACTGATGCAGATGCCATCCTAGGTAGTTTGCCTGTTCTAATTAGGCTTCCTTTAAAATGCACTGGGAGAACAACCTAGAACTCCTATAGTGGCAAAGACAGTACTAAGATGAATCACTTTCCCTCTGGGATGACTGTGGAGAATTATCTTCTTTGGCTACCAATATTCATTTCATCTTAGGCCCTCAGGGCATTATCTTTCCCAGAGGACTTCTCTAAGGAAGTCGATCTGACTCTGGTCTTCCTGCTTCCTACTTGAATGTGGCCAAGAAGTCAGACATATCTTTCATTGCGAACCTCAGATTGTGAAAGTCCTGTTCAGGTTTTCTAAAAGACCAAAAGTGGACTCCAGGGACAGATTGAATTTTTTTTTATTATTTCAATTTATCGTATAGTTGGCCAGTTATTCCACACTAATAGTAGGTAGGTGGATAATGTCTTCTTTTCTTCCATCTTCTCTTCATTTGTTGTATGTTTCTTTTGCCTATTACATTTATTTACATGTACTTTTTCTCTGGACATAGACTCTGGCTTTGCTTGTAGATTCTTCATCAGGTATTGCCTCCCCATCTTCTATTTGGGTGTGCATGATATCAGGGGTGAATCAACTTTCTACGTGTCTTTTACCAACTACAGAGGGATCATTAGAGTTTTAGGAAGACAGAATCAATGATTACCACTATAAAATAGATTTAACATGAAGTCCGACAGACTCAAGAATTGTTCAGGTTCTTTCTTCCATAGCAGTTTGGAAATTGGAATTAGTGGCAGAGTCCGAGCAGGAGTGATGTTTGTTGGAAATCCAGGAGAAGGAATCCTAAATTCTTTACCAATAAAGAGCCCAATGGAAAAGCCAGTGGACAAACTATTTCATTCAGTTTCGAACTGTTTAACCAAATAAATTGAATACTTTTCATCTTATAGTCATCATTAGCAGCATCTGAATAGATTACTATAATGTGTAATGTTCTCTTTTTTGAGTTGTCGAAATTTTCCAGAATTTTTGTCAGTATAGTGATTAATAGCAGAGAATTGGAAGCCAGGTCTTAGTAACTTTTCTCTCATTGCTGAGACAAAATACCTGACATCCAAAGTTAAAGGGAGGAAGGTTTATTTGACTCTTAATCTGTAGAGGTTTCAGTCTACAATCGGCTGACTCCATGGCACGATGTCTTGGCAGTGGGACATCCTGGAGCAGAAACAATTCATGGCAACAGAAGACAGCACAAGCAACAAGAGAGAGGGGGGAGACAAGACTATTTCTGTCCCTTATGTTACAGTCTATTGGATTAGGATGGTGTCAATCCAATCAGTGAATTGATTCAGCAATCACCCACCCTTAATCCCAGTACCCTTAATCTTAGCATTGCACCACCAATCAATCACACACTCTAGATTCAGTCACCTCTGAAAAAGCACCATGAACACATGAGGCTTCAGGACATCTAGACACAGACCATAACACCGGGTTACGTGGATTCGAATGTTGGCTGTATATGGTGATCTTGACCAAACTTCTTAACTTCCTAATATGTATAATGAAGTTAAAGTTACCGTCTACCTCATAAGATTATTATGTGGATTAAATGAACAAACATTTGGAAGGCAACTAAAACAGTCTGCCATGTTATAAGGGAATAAAATATTTAACTCTCTCCAATAAGATGGAAATATTAATACTGATAGGAAAAAAAGTGACAATAGAAGTACTATCTACAGCATTATGCCAGTGCAAGATGACATTGTTTATGATTCACGTCCCATGAGAAAAGTCTACATATACATTTTGTGGGTGGCTTAAAAATTTTATTGAGTGATTAAGCACTCAGTATTTGGTCTGCATTGTTATTTTTCATATGGATTTCGGTCCACTAAACCTTTTCATTAGATTTGAACAAAATTATGGTTACAGTGGTTCCCAGGATCTTTCACTGTAGACTCTTGCTATAGGAAGCACTTAGATAAAGACATTAAATTATCATTTATTGATAAGAAGCTAAACTTGGTGAATTAATTTTTTATTTATACATTAACCTTTAATAGTCATTTAACTTCAGAAATAGTCATAGACATATAGTCTTTCAATATCTTCCAGTTAACGTATTCTAAAATCAATCTTTTCATTTCCAGAAAAAAATCCAAAGTGATCACGTCATTTCTCTGATTAGAGCTGTTTAGTGTCTCTCCATCAGCCATACAAGACAAAATGTAAGTGTCTTAGTTGCCATACAGGGCTTTTCATTATATGATTCTAACCTTTTGTGCCTAATCTGTCTTTTCCTTTCCTCCTCACATTAACCCTAGAAATATCAGACTTACCAGGAGTTTACAACAGTCCCCTTTGCACTAAAAAGATCTCCTCAGTAACTGTAGCACTCTTTATAACTCCTCACTCTCTGCTTTCTACCTCTGCTCTTAACCCACATGCCACACTTTGACAGTCTTTATGTAATAGATCTGTTAATCAAGCTTTTCTAGAGATACCTAACCTTCTCTCTTTTATTCAGTTTAATAAAATAAAATAACTGTATGTAGCACTTACTACATGTGAGGTTCTATTTCAGTAGCTTTACATATACTTACTCATCTAATTTTCATATTAATAACCTTATGAGGTAGCTATTCCCTTATAATTTTGTAGATGAGGAAACTGAGTCACAGGATGGCTAAGTAATTGATCAAATCATACAGTTGGTGAGTTAAAGAACCAGAATCCTAACATGTACAGCATCCTAAAACATACATGCTTTCCTATCTTTCCACTTATAAAATATTTGCAAATATTTACAAGTATGTATTTTGTTCATTGTTCTAGCAAAAGATTTCATGATCAACAGACATTCTTAATATCAGAAATGTTCAATAAATGATATTCACTGATTATTAATACTTGAAAATTGCAAAGTGCATTGAATTTGAACTAACTTGTATAATCTCTCATTTTCTGTTTTTCACTTTCTATTTTTCAGATTTATAAACCTACAGTGATGGTCTAGCTCACTGTTTTCTTTCTCCATAAATGTGAATCTTAAAACTGAGTGAGAGACTGGGGCCCTTGTCTCTTTTAACTTGACATCATCAACCACTCCCTTGTTTAACTATCTTTTCATTCTGACCACAGTAGTCCCAAGCATTAAATTTGTATGTGATTATAAACACATATTTCTCTACCTTGAGCATATAACTAACTCTGTGTTTTTAGATTTTAACCAAAGGAAGACTTGAATTGAGAATAAAACCTAGAATTTTGCTATATTCCAAGTCTTGCAGTTACTTAGTACCAAGATGTTCCGATGAAGTAACAGCTGGGCTATCCATTTTCCAAAATGTAAGCAAAGTTAAGTATAAGATGACAGTAAACATCAGCAAGAATCAGGAAGACCATTTGATTGCTTTGTGCCAGTGCTATTTCCTATATATCTATTGTGATTTCTTCTATATCTGGTTTCTTTAAGGTATTTAATGGCTTACTCCTGTTGTTTGGCCTAGTAGTAGAATCTTACCTTATTTTCTTAATAACTACTTCATAACACTAATAACTAGAATCAGAGAAAACATGACAAATATATTTGTTATGGTAAAAACACCTGAAGCCATCTCTATATTAACAAAATAAATAAATAAAACTCTAAAACACTCTTTTTAATTTGGGTAATTTGGGATGAGACTGGTTGCTGACAGGTGTGATTTAAATTCATTTATTTACAGTATTTTCTTACCTGGTTGTTTTTGGTTCCAAGGAGACCCAACTTTGAAACAACAGGATGAATTAGACATAGCCAAGTTTCTCCATGTTTTGTTTTCCTGTTTCCTCTTCTTAATGCTTTTTTGTTTGTTTGTTTGTTTTAAATTTTGAGATAATCTCACTGAGTGGCTAAATTGTCCAGTTTTGGCTGAAATTTACAATCCCACTGCTTCAGCTTCCCAGAGGACTGGGATTACAAGTGAGTGTCATTGTGCACTGTTCAGACACAGCCTAATTGGTTTCCTTTAGATATTCCCAGTCTTTCTGTAAGAGCTATAGAAGAGCTACCCAGGAATTTACCACTGAGTTTTCTCTTACTGAAGCTAACAGTGCTTGTGCATGTGTGTGAGTGCAGAATGTATTGCTAGAAAAACCTGTGTTCTCCCAGCCTAGAATTTGATCTCCATTTTTCCTTCGCATTCTGCTTCTCTGGGAATGTTTCCTATGTTATTTCTTATTACTTAAGCCTTGTTGCATCTCCCAGGTCTATCACTGAAAAAAGCAAACAACATTTTCTCTCATAACTATTCCTTGCTCCCCCATGGAAGAAATACAAAAAAGGAGTAGGAGGATATTTCTACCAGGCAAGTGAAAATCTGTAAAATACGCAATGAACTTCAGAAAACATACTATTTCTCCTTATGATTCAAGTAAGATGAACGAACCTGTAAATTTTATCTAAATGATAAACAGTAGGAAACAAAATAAGGTAACCAGTAAAGTATGAATACAAAGAAAGTAAGTCATATTGTTTTGTCACATTTTCTGCTGTGTGTTGCTTAGAGTGATAGGATTCTTTTTATTTTTTGCAAATTTTGAGACAGCATGTAATTATGATAATATCCATATCCAGGACTGTCAGAGTGAATTCCAGTTGATAAGCTCAGTTTTTATTTGTGTGTTGCAAAACAGGTTTGTGAACACTAATGCTGTCTTTCACCTTCCCTCCGACCTTACTCTTGATAAAACAGCAAGCAGTGCTATTTTTCTATTTTAACTTGATTTCCCCTTTGAGTGCCTACCTGCATATTACACCCCTTCTTTATAAATTGCTTGATTCGTTGACATCTCTGAACACACCTGAGTGTATTGCTTATTTCTTTTTCCTCCTCCTTCAACACCAGCTGTCTTTCCCTGTTTTGGACACTGGATGAGCCAAAAGTCAAAGGAGAAACTCACAAACATCTTAGGTTATTGTTTTTCATTCATTCCATTAAAAAAATCTTAAACTGTACTTTATTTTGATTATATTATTCATAAGCACAGTATCATTTTTACTTCTGTGTACATATTTATGTTTAGTAATTTTTTGTTGTTGTTGTTGTTGTTTTTGCAGCACCGCGGATTGAACTTACAACTTCACACCTTCCAGACAGGTGCTTAAGCCACTGAGCCAAACTCCCAGCTGTTTAGTAATGTTTGATACTACCTCATAGTAACTTTTCTCTTTGGATAATCACAGTATTCCCATAAATTCTAAAGAAAAATGTGATTCCCACTTAAGTCTACAAATTTAAGAATTTAATTTGTGACTTATCAAGACTTCTTTTAATACAAAGATTGGGAAAACAACACAGTAATAATATTATTTCAGCTTTTATTTTCCTCAGAATGGGGTAAGATTTAAGCAGTTAGTAAATCAATAATTAACTTGCCAAGAAAGATGGTTTACTGAGGAGTTCTTGTTACTATGAAATACTCTTTTCCCCTCTCCTCAAAGTTTAGGGCCCCGAGCCGGGCATGGTGGCGCACGCCTTTAATGCCAGCAGTAGAGAGGCTGAGGTAGGTGGAGTGTTGTGAGTTTGAGGCCTGCTTGGGCTACAATGCGAGCACAAGACCGGCCTGAGCTACATAGTGCAACCCTGCCTCAAAAAACTAGGGCCAGGAGTTTGGCTCAGTGGCTTAAGCATCTGTTTGGCAGGTGTGGGGTTGTCAGTTCAATCCCCGGTGCCACAAAAAAACAAATAAAAGTTTAGGTCCCCAGAAATAGGTCTAAGGGCATGAGACATAACAAGTTCTTTGGATATGTCTTAGTAGCTTTGCTAAGTGTGGCCCTTGTCCTACCCAGTTTAATCCTCTTTCCTTGGGGGCATCGTTTGAATCAACATTCCTCAACATGTTGAAGACTCCAAGAAGTTATATGACCATTTAATCTTTTTATAGATCAAAATGTGTGAAGTTTTTATTTGCATAGTTTTCAAGTCTAAAAGCTATTAAGGAGATTTCATATCAGATGGGCGGCCCTGGTTTAATATGTTAAGTACACTAAATAGATTTAGCTAAGGTCTTCAACACAAATAAAAATGTAAAGAGCAGTTGCAGAACTTCACATGGAACTATAAAACCATTATGGTAACTCACCAACAGAAAATGTGGGCAATCTTTCAGACAGATTATATTATAGTGTTCTTAATTCCAAAGCATTGGGTGAAGACTCCAAAAAGGATTTGTTGATTCTGATGACTGATTTAGGAGTAGTGCTGATGGACTTCTGAAGAAATGGCAGAGGTAGAGAGAGAGAATGACACCTCTTGACCTCTTTGAATGAAATTGTGAAACAGGCCCGAAGACTGAGCAAACAGAAAGCACATAAACACTCAGGGAATGGGGCAATGCAAAGCATTTCAGTAACCACTGAAAAGATGAAAATTAAAAGGATGCATGTAGGAAAATCTTGTTTGGATGAAAAGGCAACATTGAGGTATTATTTTAATAGCAAATTAAGGAAGTCATGAAAAAATAGCACAAATATAATATTAAGGAAACCAGTGAGAGGACAGGTGCAGAAGAAAGGAAAATTCATAGAGACAGGAAAGTACAGTATTCAATCATACACTCTGCTCACCCAAAAGCTTCAAATGATATTATTATATGTTTAGTATATGTGAGGTCTGAGAAGCAGAATTTAATTTGAACTTTACAGGAATTAGTGCAATCAGATAAAATATGAGATGCTATGTTCAACCCAATATGGAGAGGTAGACAAATTTTGAACTTCAAACTCCCATTTTTCTAGAGTAAGACAGAGTTTCTTCAAAGAGTATTTTAAACTCTAGCCATCACTAGCAGATCACATCTCTAGTAGTAGCAAGTGTGAAAGTAGGTATCACTGATTCCTGAGAGGCAAACAGGATTTCTCTGCATTCATTTTTAAGTTTCTGTGTATAAAGAGTGCCTTGAAGGATTTACAGTTACTTCCTTGGTTGAAGCATAAAAGAATGTCATGCAAAGAGAATGTACTTTCTTAATTCCAGATAAATTTGTTTATCCATTCTGTGTTCACTCACTCCACAAATATTTTTGGAGTGCATTGGCTAATTCAGGCTAGTTTTACATTAATAAATTATTTGCTTAGTGTGTGTTTAGCCATAAATGTAAATTAGTTGAGGACATGATAAGTTTGTATATTTTTGTATTCCCTCAGTGTTTCAAATCAGTTCTTGGCATATGATAAATTATTGATGCCTACCAAATTAAGTTAATTGAAATAACAATCAGAAGATTTGTAGATTTCAACTAGTTAAATACAGACATTAATATAACTCATTAGACTAATATTCTGAATGAGACCATGAATGTGAACATTTTATATCTAAAGGCAGAAGCATAAAGATACAGTTGCAACGTCAGTATTATGCCTGAAGGAAAGGCTTATTTTGAAAAGAAGAGTCCCAGATACAAAGGCAAGCCCAGAAGTATTTCTAAGGTATTCTTAAAACTGTAATCCAGGGAAGGAGCTAACACTGGCATATAAAGAACTCAGTCAAGGTCAGTTTTCAGGAACTTGAGTTTATTCTCAGGGGTTGTAAAACTTTGCTAATCTTGCATAGCTAACTCTTTGAGTATATTACCTGCTTGCCTCTAAGTGTCAAATTTTACCTGAATGCAGTCACATGTTTCAGTGAAGAGCCTCAGATGATTGAAGCCTCAGAGCTTCACAGTTAAATTAGAGAAGTAGCAGTCTTGGGTATGATCAGAGGAGGGGGGTGATGTAGAAAGAAGTGCAGGAGAAGCATATTCCACGCTGAGGGCCAGACTACCTCTGTGGCCATGAGCCTACTGGTGAGAAATGCAATGAAAGTTTGGGGAAACGTCTCAAAGTTGAGCAAATTTCATTATAAGCCTTGTGCTCCTGCTAATAAGCAGATGAAGTCCTTGCTATTGCTATGATTTATTTGTTTCACCAAGATGAGATTAAAACTTTTGGAAAAGGGAGGCACATATTCATCTGCAACCCATGCATATTTCTCTGACTTTTTGTGTGGATCTGACTTCAGTCAGGGAGCAGTTCTTGACAGTGTCCTGAAGGAAGGAGTCCCAGGAGAGAGAGGCTTTTCTAGTTACTTGTGAAATCCTAGTTATCCATCTGCTACCTCACTATGTGAATTACCTGGCTTTTCCCAGAAGCTCTCAAAGACTTTTATACTATATTTGTAGAGATTGCAGTATGGCTTTTCCTCTCTTAAAGGATAACCTCTTTCTCTGTTCTTCAGGTATTTGCTAGGCATTAACAATTGATTTTTAAAAAAACTTTTTATTGTTTTGATAACCTCTACAGCTTTCTGCTTCATAACACAGAACTTCTTCTCTATAATGCATTTTTCTAGAATTTAAATATTAAAGTACATTCAACTAAAAGAAATTACGTTAAAATAAATATTCCAGAGATAAATAAAGGAAGAAAAAACCCATAAACTTTTAAAAGGGCTTCAGAAATATGTGCGGAGAAGACAAACAGTTTAGTGTGGGCAGTGGCAACAAAGCATATGAACTGATTCTATGCATAATCACATTCAGATGTGATTTAGAACTCATACTGGTTGTATTCCACAACTGTTTGAAACTTGGAAGTTACTCTTTCATGGAGATAATTTATTAGTCAGGGATTAAGGAAAACCCAGAAAGGTGATCCAATTAATGTAGTGGAACTGGAGCTTGCAGTGACAAACTACCTGGGAAAAGACATTAAGCAGCCTTGAGAGTTAGATCAAGGAATGGCTTTTCCAATTTCCTAGAGATAGCCCTATGCCAAAAATGGAAGCCTCTGTGAATCGTTCTGAGTATCTGTCTGCAATTCTCTCTGTTCTCTCTGCCTCTGTTCTGTACCAGTCTGCTAGATTTAGTGTGACACTCATCTTTCCTAAGACCCTTGCAGCCACACGTTCTATTCACAATTTCCAAACTAGTTTTATACTAGTGTGCCTTCCTTCATCTTTTATTTTCCAATTTTCTTAGTACTTTTGCTTTCAAAATGCTAAAAACAAATCAGTGAGGGCCAAGTAAAGGACACTGTTGTAAACCAACAATTTCTCTGGAATTATTTTTTTAAATGGCATATGTGTACATCAACATTAACAACTGGAGGAGGTTCTGGTTAGTAGAAGCACAGGAACCACCATAGAATCATTTAGTGTTTCTATTCACATCATATACCCAATATCTATATCCCATATCTATTGGAGCATCAACCCCTGTGTTTTTTGTTTCTAGAGCATACATTTATATGAATTATTTCTTCATTCTCCCTGTTTAAGCCAACATAAAATTTGTCAGAAAAAAAAAAACCATTTTATTGTAGAGTAATTGATACTGTCTAGCAGAACAGAGAACTCTAGAGTCTCAGTGGACATACTAGATAAAAGTTTCTTCTACATATAGTTCCTGTGAAAGTTGGGCAGCTCTTGTACACCAGAGGAAATCATGTTGCACCATTATCTCAGAGAACTCCAATTCCCACTCGTAAGGAAATAACATGGGAGACCGACCAGGATGCTCCCGAAATGCATGAGACACAAAGCTGATCTGTACAGTTTACACTGGTCACAACATGCCACATGGTCGAACCCAACTGTAGGGGTTCCAGAAATGTGGAGGAACACATGGATGAAGTGAAAATAGCACACCCTGCCAGAATTTGTCCCTGGAATAAGTTTTGAATCATTTGTTACTACCTCAAACCAGAACTATTTCTTTCCCTCAGTCCCTGATACAATGATATTTATGGCTTTTGTGTGGGTTTTAACCTGTTTAATATGTGGAATAACTGACAGTAATCAACTGACCAGGAATGCAGGTAGAGAAGTCTAGTGAAGAAGTGTTGCTAATGGCGAGAAATGAGCAAAGTAGTTAGAAACCATAAAATGTAGAAGGTTAGTTGTGTATCATGGTTTGTAAAGTCAGGGTTTGCTCTAGCTGGTTTTCATCTATTTATTTTACTAGAAGCTAGCTAAAACTCCTTTCTTTTTTTTCTCCTTGATACTTCTTTTCCAAATTATTATAATACAAATGGTAGATAAAAGATTCAGGGTCCAAAATGATTAACTCTTAACACTTTAAATTTTAGAGTGAGTATACTGACAAATTCAATATATAGGTAACTGTCCATGCAATGCAAGTCCTAATAAGATGTATACATTATTGAGAATTATGCAGTAGAGAATCACTCTGTGTTGCTTGCTTTATGTGTTGATATACACTTTCTGGAAGTTTCTACGAATCAAATAGGGAATGAATAGCATCTACACCTTAATGGGTTTACAAATTCGTTCCTGGTTTAGATTCCTAAATCAAAAAACATATTCTTGCTTGAGTGACAATTCCTATAAACTGTCTATTGTGTCCTCACTTGGATTCACTGAGCCCCAGTGTTTTTTGAATGATGGAGCTAAAATTTCTTAAATTGGTTTGAGTTGTTAAAATTCACATTTGAAACTTGAATATTTTATGCCTTTTGTTTATCTTCCTTTTTTGCTGCAATTTTATCTATTTTGGATTTTCCATCCATTTTTCTCATATAAGCAAAAATGGCTGCATGTTACAAAGAAAAATGTAGGCAGCAGAGCTGAAAGCGGAACCTAGAGCAATCAGTTTGGCTTGAAAAAGGAGAAAAAGTTACATGCACATAGGGAAACACTAGTATGATGCTTTTGATCTGTAACTACTAGGGACACCTGTCAGCTGCCAGTTAGATTCCAATCTGAGATATTTTGAAACCCAAATGATAAGCAAGACTTCCCTAACACAGATTTACTGTGTCTAAGAATATTCAGTTCTTACTCTGCTATTGTGAGGGGGCTATACCTTGGAATTTTTAGGATTCTTTTGTCCATTTCATTTCACTTGAACTTCACAACAACCTCATGAGTACGTAGAGCATGAATTTTTATGCCCATGTTTTATTTAAAATTAAATGGAACCAGGGGAATTTGGCTGCTGGGGTCACACCCTCCTTAAGTAGTCAAGTCAAAAACGGGACACAATTTTCATGACACATGGTCTGATTTTCCTAATACTGTAACTGGTGGGAGTTTCTTTTTCACCAGACTAAGTTCCTATGACTAGAAATGCTGTTGTTTATTGCTTTTTCTCTAGAGGGAGCATAGTGCTCATCCCTAGGGAGGGGCTTTGTTCTGATTCTCATGGCGTTTTCCTGAAAGGTAGAAGTAACAATATTTATACCTGTTTAGTGAGCACACGGAGAGGGTACATCATAATAGTTAAAGAGCATCAAGGTCATCTTTGACTCACACTTTTCATGCAATCCTAAAGCAACGGCCCCATGTCCAAAGTATATAATAAATGCCATTACTTTTCACCACTCCTGCCACTACTATTGTCTGTAGTCTGTATTCTCACAGTGATCTCCTCATTGACCTCCCCAAATCATTGCTCACTGGACCCCCCTCCCAAGTTTTATTTTCACACAGTCGGCAGGCCACCCACTCCTTCCTTACTCAAAGTCATCAGAGCTCTGGTCTCCCTTACAACAGAATGTCCCACAATGTCCTACAGGATATAGCCCCAGGAGCCTTTTGTGTTTCCCACTACTCTTCCCTTAGTGTCAGTTTTAGCCCCATTTTCCTTTTTCCTGTACTTTTAATGTGGCAAGGATTCATTGGAAACATCTGACCATACTTGGGATTCTTTCCTTTAGGTGTGTGCTGTACTGCCTTCCTACTTTCAGCCGGTTGGGTCTCATTTTAAAGACACCTCTGTAAAGAGTACCACCCTATCTGCCTAAGCTGTACCCCAACACACACTATCAATTTTTAACTTTTATCACTGCTTATCATATTACACATATTCCTTTAATTCATTTTCTGAGCTTTCTACTACAATACTATACTCCTTTAGGATAAGGAATTTGTCTATTTGAATTGTCATTATATTCCTAGTGCCTATAACACTCTTTGTCATACAATGTTTTTAATAAAGATTTACTAAGTGGGTAAACTTGTGAGGAAATGAATGATGCGTTGGGGTAAGACCACTGGTCTTAATACGGGTTGGCTAGTTCTTAGATGACATTGGGTCCCTTATTTAACTTCTTTTAGCCTTACTTATCGTACCTCTAAAATGGCAATTATAAGAGTCCCTGTATTATTACTAGTTTGCTGTGGACATTTTGTATGATTGTCCTCCTACTTTGATTCGTAGATGCCTGACATTTAATGTGCTATCAAAACTTTTTGCCACTATCAACTCTGCAAGGCACAAATAAAACACAACTGTGTTACTGTCAGTGGAGCAGTGCCCATCGACTTAGAACTGCAATCAGTGGAACAAGTGACTTGGTTTATAATTCAAGTAGTACAGAATGTTGGACATTAGTTTTTTGAGACTGTACAATTGTTTTTCAATAAAAAAGTGACAAAACAGGTTCAGGTTTTATAGAATGCCTTTCTTTTTACTGCCATTGCCAGTAAAATGGCCTTTCCAGAGATGTGGTTTGAGATAGTTGAACTATTATTTTCACCTAATTTAAAACCTGGTAATGTGGGGGTTTTGTGGTAGTAGGATTCCATTCATTTGTTTGGGTGAAGGTCTGAGACTAGACAATAAAGCAGGCATGCTGGGAACAATTTTTCTAATATACTTTTTAAACTCCTGGTCTTAGGTGTTTTCTCAGAAAAGCCCAGGATGACGTCTGACTTCTACAACCTGGGCCTTACCCTCAACTACCTTCTACTCATCCTAGTGATTCTGCTGGTTTATTCCCAAACTTCTGATGGATAGCTCCCAACCTTTCTTTGTCTAATTTTCCCTCAAATGAGAGCACGGATATGTCAGGGCAATGCTATAAATGCAAGCTTTATAGTAGAGAAGATTAACAAGAAGATTTGCCCAGAAAACTTGCATTTGCAATAAGTCAACAAAGAAGCATGAGAGAACATCAAAGATGCATGACAGAATGGTAGAAATAGGGTGTATTTTTAAAAAGATAATCTGTGGATCAGAGTAAAAATGGTGAGGATATGATAAATGATGACAGAAAGCACTGAAGGGACCCAAGGTGGGGGATTCTTGAAGGAAATACCTGGGATACAGAAAGTGCTGTCTGACCTGTTCCTACCCAAAATGATTTTTTTTCTTTTGTAGAAACCATGCTAAGGAGAATACTTGCAACATACAGATTCCTGGTCCCCACCCTCAAACTATCTTTTTAAACAGATCTCAGGAGAGACAGATACCTGCTGTCATCTTATTCTTTCCCTTCCTTCTTTTCTTACTCCTCACTCTTCATATATGTTGATATATAAGATAACATACGTGAAACTCACACACTTTGGGATTAGTTCAATGAATTTATCAGTTGTATGTATCTATAAAACTATCTTTCAAAACAAGATATGAAATATTTCCCTGACCATAGGGAGTTCCCTTGTGTCCCTTTCTGAAAGAATTCTATTTCTTCTAAACTCCATGATTCTTCTCAATTCTCATTTCTAACCAGAGTTACCTCAATCTATTGGATTTTGTATAAATGGAGCTATATGCTACACAATTGTGTCTGGCTTCTTTTGTTCATCATGATTCTTTTCATCCATACTATTTTGTGAATGAGTAATTTGTTTTTCATTTTTATTATTGCCTAATATCCCATCATCTGAATAAATATTGTTTATTATTTTAATTTTGATGGGCATTTGACTATTGTGTTTTCAGCTTTCGACTATTGTGTAGTGAGGAAGCCTTCTATAAACTCTCTTACGCATTTCTTATGGGAACAAAGATTTTCTTTTCAGTAAATATATAGAAGACAAATTACTGAATCATAAGAAAGATGTACGCTTAACTTTGGAAGAAACAATCAAACGTTTTTCAAAACCTGTGCATTATTTTATACTCCTAACAGCACTGCAGGAAAGTTCTGGTTGCTCCATGTCTTCGCCAACATTTAGTGAGGCTAAATTTTTAAAAAGAATAATTTAAAAAGGGGGAACTTTTTCTTGAGTCTATTGGTATATGTTCAGATCTTCTGGGTATTTTTAGTATGGGTCTTTGTGTTTTAATTAGTCATTTTATGAGTACGCACTAGTTATTTATATCCTTTTTTAATCACGTGAACATATTATAAATATTATTTACTGTCTGTAGCTTGTCCTTTTAAAAATTAGTTTTGATAAAAAAAGAAATTTTGTTTGATAAAATTAAATTTATTATTACTTTTTCTTTTACAACTAGTCATTTTGGGTATTTCAAGAAACCTTCCCATTCAAAAAATTGCGAAGAGATTATTCTGTATGTTTTTTGAGAAGTCTTGTAACTTTTGTGTATATATTTAGGTGTCACTTCATTTTGGAAGACAGTGTGTGTTTGTTTTAGTGTGTGTGTAGTAAGGCAAGGGCTGAAATTTATTTTTTATATAGATAATTATTTTTGTCAGCAGCATTTGGTAAAAACTTAACCTGACATTTTGGTTGTCTGAATTTTTAATTAGTACTGTTTACAGGCCTGATGTAAAGCATTCAAACATTACTTAGTACATACTGCTGTGGAGGAAAGGTGAATAGGTTCTTACTGTGTCTTTCTTATGGGGAAAAATTACTACTAGTAAAATAATTGTGTTATCGATAATCACTAGAGGAAAGTAAACTTTACTGAACTTTCGTTGCTTTATTTCAACTGTTAAAATACTTTCTATTCAATTTAATCTTTTAAACATCATATAAAGTAGATCACGTTATCTATCTATGAGGCAACAGATTCTCAAAGAGCTTAAGTCTTTTGTCAGAAGACTTTCTTCAGTAACTACTGAAGCCAAAATATGAACTCTGGGTTTCTGACCCTTGAGCTACTCTCTCTCCTATTGTGGCCTCTGCTTTCTTCTGTGAGATACTGACTGCATCATTCATACCTGAAAGCAATGATTAGTAAATGCAATGGTTCCCATTTTCCTCTCAAGCCAACTTTATTCTCTTAAAAATTAACGAGAACCTCAAGATATTGTGTTAATGGATAATTATTTATTTACACATATTTTATTAAAATTAAAGTGGAAACTTTCAAAACATTTATCAATTTATTAAGAAAACAGTAAAAATTAATTTCATGCTAACACAAATATCACATTTTAAGGAAAGTAATTATTTCCCAGAAAAACGTAACTAGTTAGAAGAATAACATTGTGTTACATTTTTGCAAACCTTTTTATGATCTGAGTTAATAAAAGATACCTGTTTTTCCATTTGTGTCTTATTCAATCTGTTGAGACATTTTCTTTTTGTTGAATTACTGTATATAAAGAAAATCTGTCCTCACACGAATATGTGGTTGAAGAAAGGAAAAGTATTTTAATAGTGTTTTTAGATGACTAAAGTTATTTTTGATACTACATCAAAACCCAACAAATGGTGGTTTCTTAAATATTAAATGCTACTGAAATGTGAAATCTTATACCAGTTATAATGTGAAATCTGAAACCATCATGCATACCAATGAATTTTTTTCTCAGTTTAAATAAATTATTCATCGACTATGTGACGATACGCATTGATCCTTTGGAAAATATCAGTTTACCTCATTGCATTGATTGCTGTGGGCAAGAAGATATATGTCCTATCTGAGGGAATATAATTGACTGGTAGCTCCTGGATCCTCAGCCTTTGTACAAAGGTCATACTTCTCGGGGTTGTGCCAGCGAAGGTCTGAACAAAGCAAAAACACTAGTGTGTTTGCATCTCAGCATGATGTAGACCTCCTTAAACTGATGATGCCCACTCCAGAACTTGCCATGACCAAGAGAAACATTCCTAGAACTGCGTTACAGTGTTTTCCTCCCTCCCTCCTTCTCTGGTATCAGAACTGCCTCCTGTCTGAAGGCTGTATCCACCTTCCATCTTTTTCCCTTTATATTGTACAGACAACACTTGCTTTTCAGAGCATTAAAGTTAAAACAGAGATTTCAGAGTGTGGACACATTCCTTTATAAAATGTCAGAAATTCACTTTCCTAAGTATCAACGCTGATGCTATCAGAAAAGTCTTGAAGTACTAAGAAGCCATCAAGCACAAATAGAAGACACAAATATTCCAAAAGTATAATTTTTACCAAAAAACTTGAATTTTATCATTGGCATTGTAGTGTCAAGTATTTTTCATGTGGTGGAATGTTTACTCCATGCAGTTATATGAGCGTTTCTGCCAAATTCCAAGTGTGAACAATGATAACTTACCTGTTGGTTCTTTAGTGCTCCAAGAAAAACGCTGCAAGTTTAGCTTGCAACTTAATCAGCCAAGGCCTTTTTCTTGAGACTATTTGTAATGCCGAGTGTAGAAGTGCTCCAGCTTATTTGATCACACAAAAGATTAAAAGGACATGTACTCATGGGCCAATGATTAATGCAATTAATATGTTTTTACTGCTGTGTCAAGGACATTCATGAGTGGATTAAGCTCTGTATTTCCTTCAAGCGCAGGACAGTAAGGAGAACAATGACCACTTGTGTAAACACAAGGCCTGACCTCATTGTTTCACTCATCATTGTTTTTCTGTTCCATCTGTGTAAAAGTCAACACATTGAGAAAGACAATGACTTCACAATATTAATATAAATATAGACTTAACTCCGCCTCCTGTAAAAGATTTTAGCAACTCTTGGGGTTCAAAGATCTTATTCTGACAGCTATTGCATGGAGACATCAAATATTTATTAAGAGCCCAGTAGGTACATTACAGTTTTGTAGGTCTTGAGAATGGAAAACATAAAGTACTTGCTTCAAAGACCTGTGACTTTACAAATTACAAAATAAATAGGTAACAGAGAAATAACGCTATAAGGACAAAGAGAAAGAACATCTCAGCTGTCTGAAGGTTCAGAGGAGTTCACACCATGGAGATGAGACTTGAGGCAAGATTTAAAGAACAAAGGCCTTGTCCACAGAGCAAAGGTGGTAAGCATCCCAGGAGAAGGAAATCACACAATTTAAATGATAGACATGGCATAACTTGGTATTGTGCAACCACCTGTTTAAATAAAAGTAAAAGATACTATTGTAATACACATAAAGTTTGCAAAACTTTTTTTTTTTTTTAGGATGCTGATGTCTGTGTCATTACTCAATTTAAATAGGTCACTGAATGACATCTGTCCTTTGTGACAACTACGCTAGTAGATACAGCCTTCCTCTGTGACCTCTTTAGGTTTGCTTCAGGTGGCTATATCTTTATCATTTATTGGAACACAAATTGTTTTGATTTTGTTTTTATAATTAATAGGTCCAAAAATGAGATATAAGAGAACCAGTCTGATTGTCATTAATTACTAATTATAGTCCTCATATCCACGAAGCTCCAATGCCTGTATTCTGCAGTGACTCAGACCTGGTTTACGTAATATGTGTAAAAACAAGAATCTTGCAGTGCATGCTCTTGTTTTTCTTTAAAAGCTTATGCTTTGCAAAACTATAAAGAAAATGAATACTTTAGATCAAAAGCTGCAGTGCATATAAATGTAGCAGTGTAATGTGTATTGAATGTTTATTTACTAGGGAGAGAAGCTCTCTTAGTTCACCCAACAGATCACTATGATTCAGATGTTTGCTAACAGCCACCTGGGGGAGGAGTGCAATCTTCTCATTTAATCTTAATCACTGGCAATCAGGGAGATTTCACAACTGGGAAATATCACACACATACATTATTAGAAGAGCAATCATAAAATATAATAAAGGATGGAAAGCAATATATTCTTCCCTGTGCCAGAGAATTATACCCAATTACTTGACATACTTAAAGATATTTTTGTGTCACTCTGTCAGAATATCAAGCTTGAATCTCAGTTGGATTTTCACTAAAGGCCCATTACATGATTCAGGGTTTGTTTTACATGCAAACAGAATGGATGGATTTTTGTATTCAATTTTGTACATCTACTGATTATTTGGTGCCCTAGTGAGAGTTTCAGCTTTTGTATTTTCTCTTTATCAACCTAAGTATTTCTAGGGAAAGATATTTCTAGTGTTGTGTCACCCCAACTTATTAATAACAGAGTAGAAATTGGACCAAGAAAGACTCATTTTTTGAGTTTCCATTGCTGGATGTCTGAGGACTAGGGCATTCTTTTCACTTTCTGTGGTATGCTAAACACTTTTATAAATGGAAATTTTATTAAACTAAATGTAAACAGTAGAAAATAGACTGGAAAAAAGATATACTAAGGTAATCTCATAGTATATGAAGTAAAAATGTGTGGCAAAAAGAAAAAGGATAGGCAAATTACCATACCAATAGTTTCAAAAACATCTCAATGTCTTGAAGTTATGTTCTGAATGCTTGAGTTCCTCTCCAAATTCATATTTTAAAACCTAATCACCAAGACTACAGTATTAGGAGGCAGTGTTTTCAGGAGATGATTAACTGTCCACATGAATGAGATTAAATACTCAGAAAAAAGACCCTTTGACCCTTCCAGCATATGAAGACATAGCTCAAAGATATCATCTATGAACTAGGAAACAGGTCCTCACCAAATGCCAAATCTTTCACCTGAGTTCTACATTAGACTTGAAATTAACCATTTATCTTACTGAGCTTTAGGTTTTTATGTACATTTATGCATTTTTAGTACATTTAGAGACAATGGAAATATGGAATTAGAAGTGAACAACCTGGACATTGTGATCTGTGCCTATAATCTGAGCACGATGGGAGTCTGAGATGGGGGGAGTAGAAGTTGAAGCTCAGCCTAAGAAAAATAATGTCATAGAATTTTTTTAAAAAGACGAAAAAGGCTGGAGTTGTAGCTCAGCGTGAAGGTCCTAGGTTCAATGCCTATTACTGAAAAATTAAAATTGAAAATTAAAAAAATTATCACAACTTATCTTTGCATACAGTCTGCTAAGCCTAAGCCATTCTGTGTGGCAGTTTGGAGAGTTTAAATCTTTCAGTATCCCCAGAAATAAGTAGGATCTGAATAGTCTCTGTTGCCATGGTAGAGAATATTCTGCAGATATGAATTGTGGCTATATTGAGGGTCTAATTATGATCAGACTAAGATTCATATTCCACAACTATCTTTGTGTTGCCACAGAAACAGACACAGTGTCACTAAGTGTGAATAAACTTTTAAAACCAATTAACTTCTTATCCTATGACAATGGCTCTGTGGTCAGCATAAAAAATTTACTTGCTTTAGTAAAAAAACTGGGGACTATCATTCTTTTAATATCCCAGTCTTTATTAATGTATCTTTTTAAGAGATAAAGGAGAAGATCATGATGTATTCTAAGAGTAGGGTGGAAATTAAGTGTTGCTTTATAGTAACCAAGATTTAGCTTTATTCCCCAGTTACCTTATTCTGCTTGGGCTAAAGTTGATCTCTTGAAAGGTTTGTTAAAAACAAAAACAAAACATAGCTTAGAGGGAGGTGTAATAGAGAATGTAGGTAGGGCAGGTAGGTTCTGGATGATCTGTAAGATTGAAGACTCCCTGCACAGCGGTCTTATCTCAAAGGACTGGCAGCAAAGGTCTGACAGCTGAACCCTGAAGGAGGCAAAGTGTACGGCTTCTCCTTGAACCATGATATAAACTGAATCTGATATATTTTAATGTCTGGAGACATGACCAGGACCAGCTTTGCAGTTTCCCTTTCCTTTTCCTGAAATATTGAAGTTTTTATTCCTAACTGTAAGCACTTTGTTCATATTTCTGTAAAACTTTGGGTATAATTTGTATAATTGCAGAGGTGCAGTCTCAGCGTACTTTTGTGAATCACTTTAGACAAGTCATTCTACAATTTTCTGTTTATTATCCCTTATGTATTCTTTTGTCTTTCCATTGATTAATTCAGAGTTGACCAAAATATCTGGATTTTCATTAGAAGTCTAATTCTTCATGCATTGAGAATGCCAGTCAAATTTCCTACAGTGTCTTAAAAAATTATTATATAATGCTGTTTGTTATATTTCTGTTTATCATAAATAACAATCTGAAGTATATATAAGACAATTATTTTCAAAATAATGAAATATTTTTGTAAACATCTGTAAGGCTTCCTACAGAAGAAATTAATAGACTTACATCTTCCTCCAGCTTTCTTGGCAATCCAACAGTCTCTGACCCATTGCCCCTTGTTTGCTGTTAAGACTTACATTACTTTCTGCCATTTGCAGATGACAGACAGATCACTGTCCTCCAGGTAAATTTTTATGGGGAAAACCTTGAACTCACTGTTTTTCAACCCTTTGTAGATGCAAATTGAAAGAAACAATATTTATGGAGGAATCCCAGGAAGATATTCTATTCATAAATTATTCCAATTACTTGAAATCTTCCCCCAGATTAAGCAAATTAGTATGGGCTATAAAAATGGACTTGAACTTTTTCTTCTTTGCAGAATTGCTTGAACTGCTAATGTGCACCTGGCTGACACTGAAGACTAGTTTAGGAAACAGTCCAGGATAAGTAGCCTTGGTCAGGAAGCGGTGGCAGAACTGAGTCTAAACAATCAATACATATTCTCTTTGTTTCTCCCTTTAGCTCAGCATTAATCAGTGAAATGGAGTCTTGATTTTTCCCCTATTTTGAGAATTCAACCCTCTACTTTGAAGGTACTGCCTTTGAAGAGCATCTACTTGCCATAAAGTGAAAAAAATAAATCCTAGTTTTCCTCCTAAGAACAGAGCAGCATGTGTTCTTACAGGTGGTCACAGCATATTCATCACAGTTGCAGTCTTTACATAGGCTCTCTGTTAGGTTGCCAGGACTGGTTCCTGAATTAATTTTTCTGATTTCTTAAGGCTCTTGGCACTTTTTTTGTCCCTTGGCTTAGCTGGTTTTCCCTCCACATCTGTTGGTATGATCATATTCATTTGCTAGGCATCACATGGGCTCTGCACCTAGAGATATGCTCAATTTCATTCACTTATAATTTTGTGGCAGTTGATTCAAGACATTGGTGGATTTTTCTAGGTCTTAATTTTTTCATCGCTATTTTTTCCTGAAACTTATTTTTCTTTTTCTTTGAGAAAACTGTATGTGGCTCCAAATAGAGACTTAGGCTATAGTTTACTGATTTTTAAGGGCAATTCTTGGAGTCTACCCATTTTCCTATCATTCTGACCTGTGCAATCATGGCTACTATAACAATTAATTCTTGTGTTGTACCTTTTAGGATTTTCAAAGCACAGAATGGAAGGAGAAATGATACTAACAGTGATGTACATATTTGTATAGACACAGTAAGTTGTTCGACCACAAAAAATCTCCTGAGTTGCTATTGACTGGAAAAAATTCTCAAGACAGATACCAAGAATTTGAGGCTTAGCCATTCCTAAAAATATTTACACATTATGTAATTCTTCCACTGAAAAGAAGAGAAGATGAAAGTAACCTTGATAAAGATTGCATCAAAGTAAGAGTTTTAATCTTGAGTTACATTACTGACTGAAGTCAATTGAAAAATTCATCTCAATAGTATGTTTCATTCCTATTAGTGGAAGAGCAATAAATAAATGTAAAACAAGGATAGCGAAATGTTCTGCATTGATTTTCCAATCTGAAGTTCTATCCTTTTATTATATTTAAAATAGAAATATATTTCAGCTTGATATTTTTAAAGCTATGGATAATACTGTCATGACTACTTGATAAGGGACATTCTTTAAATATCTTGAAGTATGTTTATTTGAACTAAATTTATCCACATTGAATATCATGATACTGAAATAACGACAGGATGGAAAAAATTAGCAAACTATCCACTTAACTACAATTAAAGAGTTTAATGGTGGCTAACTTTTCTCGGAGATATTTCTTATCATTTTTTCTATTTCTTAATGAACTCTGAAAGATTTGAATGTTTCTCTCTGATGGAAAATAAGGGTAATGAAATAAAGAGATAGGAATGAGGGAAATACAAGGGGCGATTGAAAACTCTGGTGAATCTTTAAATATTAAAAACATTATTATAGCAAAAGACACCTTGTCAGTAGTTTCACTCAAAAATAAACCCTATCCCTGTTTTGAACATACTTATCCCATTGTTCTTGGTTCTCTCTGAAACAGCTGTGGAAATGTTCTTCCTTAAGCATCTTTATGAAGACTGATCCAAAATAGAATGAATGCCGCTGCTGATTGAAATAATGACAGAAGAAAGACAGGTTCATGAAAACATTATGGTGTGTCTTCAAACACAAACCTGGAACTGTATGATTCCTGTCTCTTCCTCAAATGAAAATGACCTTAGAAGGAAAACATTCTGAATGAATTCAGGACATCGAGGCAGCCATGACTGCACACCTGAAGATAGTCATGGAAGAGGACTTCTACACCTATTTCAGAAAATGCAAGAATGATGGAATAAATGTACTTGAAGTGAGGGAGAATATTCTGAGTGGAATAATGGCAATGTGCCTCTTACTGTAATACATTTTTAATATTAACTTTCACTGTAGTTTTTGATCAAACCCTATCTGAATAAAGTATGTTGATGCAATGCCAGTTTGTAATTTCTACTTCAATAAAATGTTTGTCTTTTAAATATAACTTTATTTTTCTTTTCTTTTCTTTTCTTTCTTTCTTTTCTTTTCTTTTCTTTTTTTTTTTTTTTTTTTTTTTTTTTTTTTTTTTTTTTTTTTTTTTTTTTTTTTTTTTTTTTTTTTTTTTTTTTTTTTTTTTTTTTTTTTTTTTTTTTTGTTGTTGTTGTTTTTTGTTTTGTAATGGGAAGTGAACTCAGAACCTCAGGCTTGCTGGGCAAGCACCGTGCCACTGAGCTATATGCCCAGCCCCATAACTTTCATTTTTCTATTTTTAGTAAAAAGGAACATATAACCTGAAAGTTTCTCTGTGGTTGCCAACAGTTTAGATTTCTAGTTTTAGAAGATATACTTAAAGAGAAGCAAACTTCAACTTTAAAACAATACACAAAAAAATGGAAGGGTTCGGGGGTAGTAATTTGGTGAAGACCTGTTTGAGAGAGGTGATGTTAGAAGACATGAAAACTCTGATGTGTTGAAGATGGGGATTTAGAGGAGTGGGATGAGAGTGTATCTTGCATAGATGACCATGAACTTGTATTTTATGTCTAAGAATAGCTAAAAGGCTTTAAGTTAACCTTCAGACAGAGGGGTTTCTTCAAAAGATTGAAATGAAATTATGATAGCAATTATATTTTTTCTAAATGGAAATGTTGTAACATGGTCTTGATCTCTCACCTCTCTGCTAATAAACTTTGATCCAACTGTGGGGCATGAAATGGCCAAGGTGGTACTTTTCAATCTCAAGGCAATATAGTAATCAGGAACAGTACTATCACAGCTAGAGAGCTCTGCCTCTTCTGCTCACCTTGGATGATGTACAAAATCCCTATGAAACAATTCCTGCATCTGCAACATCTGTTTTAAGAATACTCTTTTTATAATTTGTCTGAAAGAAAGGGCCTATGGATTAAGTAATATAAAAGAGAGAAGTTGCTGGATATATAACAAGTATTCAAAATATTTCAGTTTCTTCTGTATATGTTACAGCTATTTCTAAGCATTTAAGCAACATAATCATCCAGTGGAATATCTGAGTGGTATGTGGTGAAGTGAAACATTGAAAGTGTTAAAATAAGGTCAAATGATCATTAAAAGTAGAGTGAAGAAAAGATTTAGAAGAAATTTTGATTTAGAGTCAAACCTTTTTAGAATGCTGAATATACAGAAACACATTTTTGATTGCAGCAAACAAAGCAAGCGTACCCTAAGATCAGAGGCCTTCAACAGGTTGATGCAGCCAAAGGTCTGGGAAGTAACCACCTCCAGTCCAGGTCATCTAAAGCATCCTGGATTTGTGAGATACCAGCAGTGACCCCAGGTGTTGTACAAATCAGGAAATGTGAATCAGAATGAGGATGTGTTCCTGGAAGGCTACACCCTCATTAGGGTGATCATTTGTGATGTTTGTTTTGAACAGGAAGAAGACCAGTACCTGCCCATAGATGACAATGCATAATTTGAAACTATAGGAAAAAATAGTTCTAACTAGGTAGTACAGAGCCCCCAGTTCCAGCTTGATTTTTCCACTGATGTGAGAGAAAAGCTTGGCAAGATACATAAATCATCATAAAATCTTGGAGTCTCAGTTCCCCCTATCAAATAAAAGGTTGGAAAATGACATCTGAGGGTTCTTCATCTTTTCAGTCTAGCTATGTGAATGCACATTTGCAATTTGTAATTGTTTTACTAGAGATTTATATCTTTCTAAATGTATAGAAAACATGACTTTCTTTTTTATTCCTTTCTCATTGGTTGGCAAAATCACAAATAGAATTCTCACTATATGGGTCCCCCAGTTATTTAAGTAATACTGACTAGTGATTCAACATAGTTAACGTATAGGGTTAAAACTTATGATTTAGCTCACATTTATTTCTTCTTGTAAAGAATCACACATTTCAAGAGCTATGAGGGATACATTCCTTATTTTCTCTCTCCGTTGAATGCAATACTTGATATTTTTTTATTTTCAAAGTGGGGGAAATCAATCTTATATGCTTTCTGTCTTAGGTCATACCTAAAATAATATCATAATAATCTGTAAAGCCCCTTTGAGATTTGTAGAAAACATCCAGGCACAAAGACATAGTGTCAGTTTTTACTTAGAAATATTTCACTCTGTCTTAATAGATAGAGTGGAATGATGGGGAGTCTCTTGTTCAGATTTTTCTTTGGTCATGTACTATCCACAGAATTAAGGAATAAGTATTTATGCTCACTTCTCTCTTGTCTCTTCAATGTCCTCAGACTGTGGAATGTTGGGATTCATGCTGTGAATGCTCTGAAAATCAATTATTGTCAGATTCTGTTTTCAGGGCTGCCAGACAATATTTTGGCTCAACTTCAGTCCATTTGGAACACAGCTGCTAAGTTGTTGACAAAAACTAAGGAAATATGAACATGTTCCACCCTTTCAAAAATTGCATTTGCTGGCAACCAACACCATGGATTTGAAATTTTCTTATTGGAGAGTGAATTAGTGGCATCCTTTTGGGCTGAACTGGTCTTTCTTGTGTTCCAACACATATGTTGCCCTTCATTCACCACTTGGGCTGTTGAGAATTTACTTTTGATCATGAACTTGAGCTTTAGGTTACTCGAGTTAATAACTGCCCTGTAATTTCAAGTTTCCCTGGGATTTGGTATCTCATTGGTCTCTCCACTTTCCACATGCATTTGTCTAAAAACAACTGTGGCAAGTCATCACTGATTTATCTTTAAAGAGTTAGAGTTTATATTATACCACGTGATTTTCTTTGCATATAATAGAAAAAATTGTATTTTATTAAACAATAGATAATAGGCAACCATTTAAGAAAATAGAAAACATACATCTATGCTTAAATTAAAAATAAAATCAGTGGAAAGATAAATTCTCAAATCTTATAAAAGTTTATCCATGGGGTAGGAAAGAGTAAACTAATGGAGAATTAGAGCTGTGTTGTTTGTTGATTTTTATTTGGACTTATGTGAGCATTCACTTAATAACAAAATAAAATGAAACACATAAGAAATAAGTTTCTAAAAATTGAAATAGAAAGAAAAATAATGAATTGAATCACGTATCCAGCAATTTGTGCTGCCTAACGAACTTCATGTGATGATGAAGTTGTGTTTTGCCATACTATTCAAGATATAGTAGCCCTAGTCACATATGGTTATTGAACACTTGAAGTACAGCTAATGTGACTAAGAACCTAAATTTTACATTTTACTTAATTACCTTAAATGAAGCTTTTAATAGCCATATGTGCCTAATAACTATCATAGTAGACAACAGAAAAACAGGCTAATCACATGGAGAGGAACTACTCTAAATGGTATTAACATTCAGTAATTTGGTTATATATTTATAGTGAGATAAAATGGTAAAAGACAAAAAACTTAAAATATTAAACATTAGGTAATGATAATTATGGTAGTATTGTTATTATTGTGAGTCATTTATCATGAGATAAATCCAATGAATAGTTACATTGACAGTTTTGAGAATTCAGACATTTGGCATGATTTAAAGAAGCTATAGATTGAAGACTGGTAAGATTAAAAGTCTTGAAGTATTTAGACACTTATTATGTTTTCTTAAGAAAATCATTTCCAATGTGTCCACTGCAACAATTTAGAAACAATGACCCAGCACGTAGCAATAATTTCCCTTATACTAAGACTATGGTCTGTAATGTCTTTCCCACTAAAAGCAACCAAAACTCATTTTAGAAGAGAGAAACTCAGAATTTGAGGCAGGGAACTTGTAAGATAAATCTGGTACATCATTCCATAATGAAAAAGAGATATTTTAAAGACTAGTAGGATTATATCAAAAAGACAGAGCTAATTTAAAAGATTTTCACTTACTAAGGATGAAAAAAATTCTGTATCAGTATGGATAAGAGTGTAATGGATGGAAAAATTCAAATATATTTATATCTAACATCTGTAATAATATTTGAAAAGTTCAGATGCCTTTGAAGAATGTTACAGAAAAAATAGTTATTTTGAAAGATAAATATGAAGCATTTATTCTGCGATTCTCGCGTGGACTGTACTTCAAGGTGAACAAAAGTGGATGAAAGAAAGTTTCCTTTTGAAATACTCATCTAGCTAATAATGAGACAATAGCAAAATTAGAACATTACTGTTCGCTAGCATCCAATGTAGAATATAGGTGATCATACCTGAATAGTAATATCTCAAAATGGTAGAAGTATACTATGATGGATATATGCTGTATATGCTACTTTTTATTTTATTATTTAACTTTTGATTGTTTTTTTTTTTACTAAAAACATAGAAATACAAGTGAGGAGATTCTCTCTCTCTCTCTCTCTCTCTCTCTATATATATATATATATATATATACATATTTAGTGTGTAGAGAGCTTGAAAAATTAAAAATCAAAGCAAACAGACCAAACATGTAATTAAATAATCAAATTCAAATGTGATCAAGCTTTTAGATCTAACTGCCAATTTATAGAAACTACAAGAAAGAGAAAATCCGATAAAAGATCTCATAGATAGAACAGTTCCATAGTTGTGCAATAATGGATTGGACTATGGAACAGCACAACAAGGACTGACAAACAATAGCCTGCAGCCCAAATTAAGCTCTTTGCCTATTTTTGTTAGTGATGTTTTATTGGAACACAACCTTACTCACTTATTTGCATACTATTTTGGTTTTATTCTTGAAGAACAAATTTGAATGTTCCAAGAGCGATAATATGGCTTTGAAGCCATAAAACATTTACAATTTGCTCCTTTGTGGAAAACATTGCTAAATTCTGCTTAACTTGATGAATTATCTAATTTTATTAGCAACAGCAATAATGAAAATATACTTCAAGGACAAAAAAAAAAGGCTGCATACAGAACAGATATATAGGAAAGCCTACAGACTAAGTGCTGCTTAAGAGTCTTGCCAACAAATCACAATATAAGAACTTTATTTGTATCTTGATTCCAACAAATATATTATAAAACAACCCTTTAGAAAATCAAAATAATGTCTCTGTTGCTTAGATATTAAAGATTAGAGATATTTTTGGAGAGTTTATGGTTCTGTTGCTATAGTTATATTTTTAAATGCTCTTTTTGTTTGATCCATATTCTGAAATGTTTACAGAAGCGATGATAGATCTGTGATTTTCATCAAAATGATCCAAGGGACAGGATATGGTTAGGAGCAAAGATAAAAAGCAATGTTTCCCTTATGTTGGTCTTTGTTGAGAGTGGTGATGGATAAAACAGGTTAATTATACTACTTTCTATGATTTTGTATAACTTTGAAAATATCTACAGTAAAAAAAAATAAATGTTTTTTTCTTGCAATTGCATACTAATGGAAAAGAAGTAATAATTAAAACAAATAACTATATATACACAGTAAATTAGATGCTAGAAATAATTTCATGGAAAACACAGCTGAAATTTGAAGGAAGGGACGTGAAGTGTTGACAGAAAGTGTTGAGAGGCTGGCGTAGATCATGTGGCATAAAAGACTTAGATCCCACCTGTAGGTCCAGGGCTGAGTTGTTCAACCTCCTGAGTAGCACACGGGAAACTGAGCAGCCTGAGGGACACTTGCCAGCATGCACTCGGGAAATAGACTCCCAGGATTCAAATTCTAATTCTGACACTTACTCCTTGCATGAATTGGGTCAAGTGACAATCTGTCTGTGCTTCAGTTTCCTTGAGGTATATAAGACTGTGATAAATATTTTAAAAAATATTACTAGCAGGGGAATTGATGTTGAAAGTCTTTTTAAAAATTAACTACCTCCTTATAAGTACAGTAAGTGAATTTTCAATATTCTAAAGCAGTGGTTCTCAAATTTTAATGCACATCAGAATCACCTAGAAGGTGTTATAATACATCTGGCTGAACCTCCCTTCCTCTCTCTTACCCCATAGTTTTTAATTCAGAAGGTCAGGTGTGGAGCCTGATCCTTTGCTTATCTAAACAGATTCACCAGTGAGGATGATGCTATAGGTTGGGGATTCTGGACTGTTCATTTTGAAGGGAAAAAAAAAAAGAAACAATTTTATAAAGTATTCATTTGCTTACACTATATTCATGTGACAGAGAAAATGTCATTCTTAGATTTGCCACAAAGGGAAAAAGTTTGAGTTTTCTTTTCTTGGCTTTTATGCCTGAATGAAGGAAAATTGTGCTTCTGGGGTAAAAATGACATACCAGCTGCAGATTATTTTTCCCATTCTTTTTTTTTTAATTAAAAAATTCAGTGTAGCCAGACAATTTCTCACCTACTCATCTCCGTCTAAAACAAGACGCCATCTGTTATGTATCCACTTAATCAGTACCATGATACATTGGAGAACACTCGGGTCTCTGATACCATACACCCCTCTCCAGGAGTTTCTGACTAGACCTTTGGAAGGTCCTGATCAGAGGCTGAGAGGACAGCTGGCCATTAGTCTGCAGCTGGATTCAGTCAGAGAGGATGCCCCCGGAGGACACCCACCAAATAAGTGGGGTGAGACAGTCTGGCCAGAACAAAGCTCTAAAATGAGTTACCTGGTGTCTGGAAGGGTTTTGAGTTTGATTTACTTTTTAAGAAGGTTATCTTTCAAAAGCAAGTCTCTTTTTTCTTTGTATCCATCAAATTTGAGGTGGGGATGTGCAGAGTTTTCAGCATGTCCCCAGTATCTACCTGGGCTGTCACTGGAGTTCTGACTCAGACAAAATGCCTTCACACATGGAAGGGAGATTCTAATTTCTTTTCCTGCTTGTCTGAGGTGACCTGCAGACTAAAGCCACATGAACCAGACCACTTCACAAACCCTCTCCAGCAGTTAACAAGATCTCTCAGCTCTTTGCCTGTTAACAATCCATTTGAGTTCAAGAGCTAAGAAGGCATTTGAAATCAGAAGAAGAAAATCAGCCAGAGAAAAAGAAACAGAAAATTCAATGTTGTAAGAAAGGATAAGAAGGGAGTTGGACTTTGTAGACTGTAGTCAGGGGAAATGAAGTTAGAAACTAAACTTCCAAAAAATATTGCAGGTAATTTTGTTTCATTTTTTGGTGTTAAGTAGAGGCCATGGAAGAAAGAATAGATAACTACAGAAAAGGAAAAGGTTTGCAGATGATAATAATAGCTTTAAAATAAATTTTTAGGATTCATAATCTCTTTCATGTTTCCAAATATTTAGCCAATAAAAAGTAAAAGCAGTATATATAATTTAAAAAAAACTCTAAGAAGTTTTCAAATTTTCCTGAATAATTCATGTGTAATTTTGGAAAAGAGAAAAATATGTTCAGTTTTGTAGTGAGCATGGTACATGGAACAAAATAAACTTATAGAAATCATTTCTAGAATGCAAAAGACAAATTGTTTATTGAAGGAATAAGTAGGAGATAAGACATACCTGATGTAGTCTTCTTTTTTGTTCTCTTCTTTTGTTCATTTATTGATTTGGAAAATGTTTAAGAGTACATAGTATGTTTCAAGCACTCTTCAAGAAGCTGTGGATTTAGGAAGAATAAAAACAGATAAGTCCTGTAATCCAGTGTTATTAAATGAAACAACACAAATACAATAAAAACTTTGTTGAAATGCAGATTCTTGAGCCCAAACTCAAACCCTGATCTAGTATATTTATGAAAGAGCCTGGGAACACATAATTTTAGATATGAATTTAGGTGACTCTGATAAAAAGCTATACTCCCATAGGTGCCTAACTCAGATCTAAAATGTCAACTGTCTATCCTAGGAGTCTAGAGCACCTCCTAGCTCAGCTCTTTCACCAAGGTTCCAGATTATGTATTCCAACTACAGTGGACCTTTGACCTATGAACTAAATTCATTCCCAAGGGCAGGTTGCAACTCAGTTTTTTAATTGAAGTATCGGGCTCCTCTACACATCTTTCAAAGTCTTTCTCCTGTATACAGGCAGATCTCAGTGTCCTTACAGAGACATCAACCCAGGATTTCTCAACTAACCCCACACAGGAAAGGATGTTACAATATTCCTTCCAGAACTCTTTTAAGAGTTTAATCTGTAACTGAGACCATCTGGAAGAACAAGTAGCAGGAATTCAGGTCATAACTCAGGACTTTGATCATAAGTTACAACTAAAACTCCAGTTATAATCCAAGTTGTTTGTATGTCAGGCCTGTCATAACTCCAGGGTCCCCTGTATGCCCCAAACTTCTACAACCTTGGCCTGAGGAAACCAAGTGCTGCATATGAAATAAGTGAAGTTATCCTTACATTCACTTTCACATCTGTCTTTGTACTACCATGATCAGCCTTACCCTCTAGTTATCAAAGAGGGAATTGGAAGTTCATCCTGAAACTAGCCCTTTCTCCTTCTTTCCACAAACTCATGGATCCCCACATGCTTCAGGTGCTACTGTATAATATTTAGTATATTTTCCTCTATTTTTTTTTGCTTTAAGTTGGCCCCATTAGCCACTATCTTCACTATTTCCAGAGTCTTCTAATTATTCTTAGAATCTCTACAGTCTACCCTTCTAAGCTACCTTCCATGACACTTCCGGTGTAATCTTTGTGAAGTGCAACACCAGTCATGTGATGATTCCCTTACTTGTAGCTCTTTAATGACTCAAAATCACCAGCTGAACAAAATCTATATTTCATGGAAAGGTTAAGTTAATTTGTAATCTGGGTTGGCTCTCTGGCATTTTATTTTTAAAAAAACTTCTCCAACCTTTGAACACTCCACAATTCAACCATTGCTCAATAATATTGTGGGTTGTATGGAGCTCTTAGTACTGTTCCTCCATCAGACTAGAATACCTTTTGCATAGTCTTGTTTGCTTGATGGAACCTACTCATCTTTTAACACTTATTTACCTACAAAGCTTCCTGAAACCTCTCCCCACCTCACCACTCCACACAGAAGTGACTTCTCTTTGTGCCCCTGTTTTATCGTATAGCAGATGTAACCCTTCAAGACACACACACACACACACACACACACACACATTCATTTCTGGGTCTCACTTGTGTAGGTTTGTAAGCTTGTCTTGATCTGTATGAGAAATATCACCTTGCTTGGTGTATTCCTGTTCATTAACAAATGAGTGAATGTGTAGTTGAATAAAAACTAGAAACTCAGGGCCGGGAGTTTGGCTCAGTGCCTTAAGCGCCTGCCCTGGCAGGCGCGAGGTTGTGAGTTCAACCCCCGGTGCTGCAAAAAAAAAAAAAAAAAAAAAACCAAAACTAGAAACTCATGGAAACATATAACAGGTCCTGGTAGTTGCTTTAGGAATGTAGAAGGAATGTAGAACTCGTTGCTGATTGTTTTTATTTTATTTTTTTAAATTCTATTTTCAAGAGAATAAAACCAAACAAGATAAAACAGAATAAAACCAATCAAAACAAAACAGTGAAAGTGATACAGAACTTCAAAACAGGATAATAGGAAATCAACAATGGTTACCACAGTGCCTCTTGCTATCTTCAAAACTGCTGCCCATACCATTAGACATAACAAAATCAAACAAAGCAGAACAAAACCAATCAAAACAGAACACTGAAGAAACAAAACAATAAAATAGAACAAAACAAAACAGTGAGAACAATATTGGATTTCAAAAACAAGACAGAGGAAATCTCCCATATTTGCTATATTGCATATTGTTACCCTCTCAGTAGATGCTCAGACTACTGGCTTCAGGCCTGCAAAGTCAATCAAACAATACAAGAATTAAATTGGTTTTGTGCTTCATTTTCCATCAGTTCAATCTGTGATCTTCCAAATCAGCTGGTTGCTTACAGTGGGGTGGGGGACCTCTTCTTGTCACCTACTGTGTGCATCAGCTGGCTCACAGGAAGGGTGGATTGGCTTCTTGTTTCTCTTCTGGGCCTCACTGAACCACTGCTTGCTGATCATTTTTAGAAAGTGATGTGAACATATAGTAATGTATTAATTATTTTTGTTATGATTTATTTTTTGAACATGAATGCTATTTTTTTTGGTACCAGGGATTGAACTCAGAACCTCGCCCTTGCCAAGCAGGTGCTTTTGCTGCTGAGCTAAACCACCAGCCCTTGAAAATGGATGCTATTATTAGATCAGCATCATGATATACTTTGAGTAGTTCTTCAACCATTTAGAGATAGGGTCATATTTTTTCTTTCTTCATGCAACCAAACTGCAGGACTCACATGTAGAGTGCTTGGCAGATGATGAAAAACTCTGAATCATTGAGGTGCTTTATATTTACAGTGCACTTTGCTATGTGTAACCATACTTATTTGATACCTGGCAGTTTTATGAGTCTAGAGTGAAATTTACTGGCCAATATTTGCTAGCAGACATTGTTGTGTGTCCTTGCAAGAATCATTTCCTAACAAATGTGGTTAAGTGACACTCATACACTTTCAACAGTAAGTCTCCAGAACCCTATGCAGGAAAATGGCTAGAGGGGAAAAAATGATAATTATTTTCCTCTGGTCTTTTCATCATAGGCAGTACTTTATTGTACCTAAAAAATAATAATGAGAGAAGCAAAGATTTACCTTCAGGTAAAAGTGTCTTCGAATAAATCTTTTAGAGAATCCAGATGCTTAAATGCACATTTAGAGCAGTAGTTAAAAAAATGTTTTCAAATAGAACTGTTTTGCTTTTGATTTATTCCTAAAAATAATTCCCACACTGAAAAATACAAATCCTGACAATTACATGAATAACACGAGAAATCTGCCTGTGGTTAATTGTCAGTTGAGAGAATATACTGGTGTAAATAACTCTTTAAAAAGATATTTGTCTTTTTCATACCTTAAGATTCAAAATTATGTCTCCTGTTTTTGAGGCACCAGTCTTGGGTTGTTTAAATTCCAGGACTTCCTCCATACAGAACTGGGAATTGTCAAGATATTAATACCTGCATTTTTATGACACATTCTAAAGTCAATAGGAAAGAGGTTTCTGAATAAAAGCCTTAAAATTACCTTATGAATTATTAATTACAAAGCATATTACCTTTGAATTATAAAAGCCCAGAAAAATGGAAAGGAGAATTGAAAAACATCAATCTCAGGTTCTTTAAAAATGTAATACCAATCATTTGAGCAGTGTACAAATCTTTTATTAAAGATAAAAAGGAGGTGATACGTTTTTATTAACTGGAGGATATGTTCAATCCACATGATTAAAAATCTCATTATTAACTCAAGTCAGGAAAGTGATTTATTACCGAAACAGAATGTGAGGCATTCAGTTGTCCACATCAGCATTTATCAGAAGTAGAGCTATCAGTTTGTATCTATTTTAAGTATGCTTAATATTTTAAAGGTAGCCTTGCCATCTGCCTGAGGAATTGAAGATACTTCTCCAAAGTTGGCAAACTACCTTAAAGCAAAAACATTAACTTTCATTTAGCCTAAAGTTGTAAGTTTTATAAGTAAACCATATATCTGTTCTCCATCGAAGGTAAACATTTCCAGTGTAAAGGAAAGGAAAGGAAAGGAAAAAATATTACAAGACATATTATAATTCCTGATCTCAATATTTTTTGCTTGTTTCTTTTAAGAAAAAATAAGTTTCATAGATATTTATTATTGAGGGAAAGTTTTGGGTTTTTTTTTTTCTCCCTGTTTGGAAAAGGAAAGACAACGTCAAATATATTTGCAGTGACAGAGAGGTTATTGCTATCCTTTAGATAATTTGATTCCTACAATTGTTACCATTTTGTTTTTAAGAGTGATTATGTAATTGCCTTCTGAATTATTTCAAACTCCCTTAGGTTTTAATTGAATACCTAAACTATTATATTTAGAAAATAGTCCCTTATTATTAACCTAATTATTTAGCACTACCGTTCATTTGTTTTTATCTATAATATGATGAAATAAGCTCCAAGATAGCAGGGAAATAAGTGACAGTTGATAATGTTAATTTGTGTCTCGTGAACCCTGAAGGGAACCTGGAAGCTGGGTATGATTTGACTTGACTGAGGAGGAGCAGCACTTATCCAGCAGAAATGATACTCTCTTCCTAATATGCTTACCCAGCAGAAGAAGGAGAGCTCTTCATGTTGAACAGAAGGTGAGAAAAGTGGTTGAAGGGAAAATATTAAGTAAACACTGGTGGTTCTTCATCACGAATTTAAAGAGATGAGTTTAGATTAGCTAGCACTGAACCTAGGTACGGAAGACATAATAGGTTGAACTGAAGTTACAGGAAACCAATGGAAACTTTCAGAACAGAGAATCATGGGCAAAGGAAATAAAGAGCCATTTGGTGGGCTGTCGGCGATTGGTCGTAGGCACTGGCAATTGAGATGTTCTACTAGTTAAAAAAAAAAAGTCTTGAGCGAATTTGCTAGATAGTTTTCATGTCCTTTGGAACCTGATTCTTGTAAATGTGTATAATTTGTTTCAAAAAATGCAGCATTTTTAAGACTGAGAATTCTTAAATTTTCTCCCTGATATTTTGTCCTCTGAAATTGTAAGACTTCCTTTATATTATTATTATTTTTTTACTGAGACATTCTTGGATTGAGATTGTTATGCTATGAACATGTATTTTAACAAGCACTTGGAAGGTTTTGTTTCGAGCCTTCCTTTTGTTTTCCCTTCATGCAGAATCTGATATCAACCTCTCCAAGAGCTCTATTCTTTCATATAAATCTTTTGACTCTTCCCATTTAGGATAGAGACAGCTAATGTTTTATCTGTGTGTCAGTTTACAATAGTGTCTTCAGAGATCCCTTGTCTTAATTGTAATTAGGGGGACCCTAATTCTAAGGCTACTTTGGAATCTGAATTTCTAACTCTGTTAATACTAAACAGTAACTACCATGTTACAGATTGCCAGGATTATAATAAAAAAAGAAAGACTGAGAACTTGCAAATATTTTTCTCGCTCATTTAACAAAGTACAATTTAACTTAAGAATGGTTGCCATAGATATGATCACATTGACTAGATTTTTGGCACTGCTATACGTGGATGCATTTCTCTGACTTACATAGTGCTTTCCGAAAAGGCAAGGTCTGTAAAGCTGCATGTCCATCTATCTGATTTTATATATATGTAATATGTAAATGTATGCATGCACTTAAAAAACAAAGAAAAACTGTGCTGCTAATGCAAACCGCCCATAACAAAGCATTGCATTTCTTCAAGCTGTTTTCACCCCTTTGAGTATTGAGTTTAGACAAATGCCTTTTCCTTGTGTCTTTCTTTATTCTCTGTTTCTTTTTTTTAAGCTGGCACATTCTTGTTCAATGAAAACAAGGGAGCAAGGGATTATTCCAGCCATTGAAATAGAAATGGTGTGTGAATCTGACAGCTGGAGCTTGAGTGTGAGATATTGCAATTTTTGCTGTAGGGAAAGGAGATAAAATGAGGGTTTGAATTTCATAGCAAAAGGGGCTACCTAAATAGCAGCTGTTAGATATAAAATCCCTGCTGAAGTTTAGAAAATGGTGGGTTTAGGTCTTCCAAAATCTAAAGAGACAGAGGTAGGAGTAGGGAAATCATATTGCTTTATTTGAAGATTTTTCCTCCCTTTTCTAATTCATGACAATTGCTTCCTGGGTACAGCATTCACTCATAAATTTTCTTCACTTGGCTAAACTTAAAATACCTGCAACTTTAGAGTTTTACATTTGAAGGAACTGAATACTGTGGATAGATTACGTGAGAGGGTACGTATTTTGACGTTGCTGAAATTCTTAACATTTCAGTAGGTTTGGTCCTACATGTTGAGAATGTTGTAATGAGGGTTGACCTCCACTTAAAAATAAAGTGATTACTCTCTGACTAGCACTTAGCTGATGATTTTTAAAGCTTTTGTTACTGCCTTACATTACAGATTTTTAAAATGTGCCCTGTCTCCTACAAGCTGGGTATAATCAGCATACATCTTATTTTCTCTCTTCCACTATTGGATACTCTTCCTATGCTCCAATCACAATGTACTCTTCTCAGTTCTTGAAATACAGCTGGTTATGTCTCATTTCTAGAACTGCAGATCAATAAAAAAAGTAGAAAATGATTAAGCTTGTTCTTTCACTACTGATGTTTTCTCCCCAATGTAGTCATTGCTAATCGTTTCTTGTGTATTGTAGTATAGCAGTTATTATGATAAGTTCTTTGACATACCTTTCAAGTTAGAAGTCAGTATCAATGACTCTTAAATTTTTTGGTACTATAATCATCTTAAAATTATTGAGAACTACCAAAAAGCTTTTCTTTATTGGATTATAGCAGTCAATATTTACCCTAGTAGAAATTAAAATTCTGAGGGATTTTAAATATTTAATTCCCTTAAATCTAATAGTAATAAATCCTTTGCATATTAATATTATTAACACAAACATGTCAAATAAATATTCTAAGACAAAAATTTATCATTTTTGTCAAATGATAGTTCTATAAATTTTATTGTTACTGTAAACTGTATGAGTTTAATACTTTGGAATTATTTGAGGCTTATTTTATAGTCTAGTATGTATTCTACCCTAGAGAGTGTCCCAAGTACATTTTAGAGAACACATATTCTACTGTTGTTGTGTAGAAAGTCTATACTATACTATTTTGGTGTCTGTTAAACCTACTTGGTTTAAAGGCTTGTTCAAAACTTCTTTCCTTGTTGATCTTCCCCCAGAGTGTTTCTATTCTTTATTAAAGATAGGATATTGAATCTCCGACTATCATCACTGAAATGTTTATTTCTCCTTTAGTATAGTTTTGCTTCATTTATTTTGAGTCCTGCTAAGTGCATATATTTTGAATATTGCAATAAATTGTGATACTTTCCTGACAGATTGATACTTTTTCCATTATAAAATGTTCTCTTTCTGAGAACATTTTTTTCCTTGAAGTCTGTTTTATCTGACATTAGTATGAGTACTCAATCACTTGTTTGATTACTTCTCACATAGTATATTGTTTTCCATTTTTTTACTTTCACTGAATTTGTGCTATTGCAATTATTGCACTTAAAGTGCACCTAGTGCAGGCAGCCTTCAGTGGTCTCTGCATTTGAGCTGTGGCCCTTTCTTCACTTCACTGGAAGGTCTAGGCAAGTGGTACTTCCACCCCTATAACAAAACAGTGACTTGATACACATTTGTCAAAGAAATAAAATATAACCTAATCTGTTATATTTTATTATTGAATGTTAAACATAGTACAAAACAATCTACTGCTACAATGTCAAAAATTACATGCCTAATTATTAACAACATATCACTTGTCAAGTTTGTTAGTTTTAAGGAATATACAGGAAAACATTTTCCAACCTCAAAGCCAGGGTGCTAATAAACTGCTCTAATAAAAGTAAGGAGACCATCAGCACAACCTGTCAAAATCATCTTTCTGGTCATGGTGCCTCACGCTTGTGCCTCAACACTGGGTAAGCTAAAGTAGGAGGATTGCTGACTATAGAGGACTTTATGGTGTTTTGTCCCATTTCAGTCTTTCAGTCCCCTGATCCATGATAGCATTGGAAACCAGAGCAAAGGCTCTGGGGCAAAACTGTCCTTGGCAAGTTTGAAGCCTAGCAAGGAGGATTGTGTTGAGGGAGTAAAGTAATTGAGAAGATCTCAGTGAGATTAGAGACAAAGCTAGAAGCCAACGCGTGTAAAGTCTTGTAAACTTGTGTGAATTCTAGTAAATTTAGAATTTATTCTGAGGGTAATGTGAAGCTATTAGTAGTTATTGAATTAGGCAAGTGGTGTGGTCTGATCTATGTCTTAATGGGATTGATTCAGTCTATTCTATTCCAGTGGCTCACAGACATTAACTCTTTCATTTTTTCACTGTAACATTTTTTCCTGCGAAAATATCTTTTGCGTGTTAATATATTAAGAGTTTCCAGCTATGGATCTAACCTAAAAATGTAGAAATCTCACACCTGTATAAAAGTGTTTTATTGAAGACTTCACTGTGGTTTTCATATTCATTTACGGAAACTGTCTTTAAAGAAAGCACTTATAAAACAAGCCACAGTACTTAGGTTACATAACAACACAATTATTTGCCAAGTAACAGGTTATTTATTAAAGAGAAGGCTAATTATCTACCCTTCTATGTTTACATTTATAATAAGAGGCAAAGACTGATCTTGAGACATTTCATTGCCAGTGAGAAAATAACCTTCATGTTGTTGCTTTTTAGCTATAGTAATAATTTTCTATACACTTTGTCTAAAGACATACTGACAATTTTTACCTTAAAGTCTCCTATTTAAGGACCAAACACACTTGAAGACCTGGAATTAACCTGAACTATGAAAAGCTGAAGAGCTTAGCAAATAGGCTCTCTGATATTAATCCATAAAATTGTGTCAATTATTCATTCACTTGTTCCAAATTGAAAGTATTTCAATAGTAGTTTTTTAAATGTTTCCAATTAATATCTGAAAATATCTCAAGTTTTATGCTATCTATAACTATTATACTTTTTAAGTTAAGAGCCCTGGAGTGATGCCACTGCTATCTCTGGTAATCCTACTTCTTGTGATAGCCCTGAATCTCATATTTTAATACAATTATATTAGAGAACACAGATTAATTTGTTTTACAAATTCAGAGATAGATTTTTGGGGAAAACGCAATGCAAATTTATGTAAATTGGAATACATGTTTATGTAAAACAACATGTGATTATGCATCCCTAAATTTACAAGAAAAATTCTGCTAGTCTTCTCTTAAAAAGTAAGGAAAATACAAATATACTCACAATCCCAGTTTGGACTAGGATCTTGCTAGAATGGTTTGTCTGGCATGTGGAGAGGCTCTCGTGTGCCATGGCATTGGTTGAGGATTCTGTTTTCTTAGCTGAAACATGGTTTTCAGCTTGAGTTTCAGAGGCTGCTGCCAATTTTATCTTCCCTTTTCTGCTTTTCTTTATTTCTGTGATGAAAGATCTAGATTTCCACTAAGTATTTCAAAACGATTTTGTGGGTTGTTACTCAATTTTATAAATAAACATACATTGGTTGAGGCCAGTGCATTTGCCTTTTTTTTTTTAAGTGGTGTCATAAAGAGAATGGCACACATCCAACTACCTGACACATTTCCTCAGTCCTTTTTACTTTGGAAAACACAGGGGATAGGATTTCTCTAACCTGTGTGGATAGGGTGACCACATATGTAATATTTTGTTCAAACAAGTGCTTCTCTGGGAATGACTAGGGTATACTTGTTAATATCAATTTTTAAGTTTTAAACCAGTCCTTACAGGGCACCTGTCACAAATAGTTGCCCTAACTACAGCTAATTTGAGGTTTATTTTCTTCCTTTTAGCATATTCATGTAGTGGCTTTATCCCATAATTAATCTAATTTATAACTCGAAGCCTCACAATCTTTGTCAATCAGGTGTTCTCTACAATTCTTAAACAATATTATAATATTACCTTCATGTATTGATTATCTTAATGATTCCTTCAAAATTCTTTTCCAAAATTATACTTTTATATTACTGTTGGCTCAGTTCAGAGGTAGAAATTTTTTGACTGAGTTTTAGGTGTCTGTTTCTGAGAGGGTGGAGAGAGAGAAAGAGCAAGAGAGTCCGAGCCAGAGAGAGAGAGGGAGAGACAGACAGACAGAGAGACAGAGAGACATTCCCATCCTTAAGCAACCTCAGGCGTCATTTCTTTTCTTCACAATTCTGTCAGTTGTTTTCCCTTGTCATGTCTGCATGTTGTCAACTGGAGAAAAAATCTTGCCTTCTAGGAAAGGCTTAAGGCCATGCCAGGCAAAAAGCATAAATGTTCTAGTAACTAAATGATGAGGTATTTTACTTGCTAGAGGTGATTCCCTTCTACCAAGACTGATGGTAGTGGAATGAGATATCCAAAAAGGAAGAGGAGGTCTTGTAAAGTTTATAAAAAATAATTTTGGAAGAGGGCAGTATGTTAGCAACTTAGGGACTTGGGTGATGAAAAATTGCATAAATTCTAGTATCTTTTACTTAAGGATCTTTAAATTATTTTCCGCTGTTTATCATGTGATGGGAAAAAGAGTGTGAGTATGTGTGCGTGCGTGCACGTGTGCGTATGTTTTAGTAAATAGATTTTTATATAAGAGAGCAAGGCATTTCCTGTAACTGAGTTCAGAGGATAGAGCAATGAGAAAAAAGCTTGCGTGTTAAGTAGGAGACTGTGATTTCATAATTTATTCAATATTTTTGAGGCTTTTGTGCTAATACTAAAGAGTATGTGTGTGGGTGTGGGTGTGTGTGAAGGTACATGTGATTTGTATCAGGTGACGTACTCCAACTTTAGAGAACCAATTGAGCCTGAATGTTGAAATATACCAGGGGTTACAGCAGTGCAAATATTGTTTTTTTAAAGCCATGTAGTGATATAACAGCAATTAAATTGAACTATTAAATGAGGAAGCAAAATATTAATATGTAATTTCAATTTCTTTCACTATTTACCATGTAGAATTTTAAAAAGATTCCTGATATCCTAAAAAAACATAATTTTTTAAAAGGAAAAGGCAAAGTAACCTGTATCAGGATAAGCCTTTTCCTCTTAGTATAGCATTCTGTGGCCTTACATCTTGTTTTTGAAATATGGGAAATTATGAATAGACAAGTGAATACATAAAAAATCATCATTCTTGAAGAAAATTTCCATGAATCAATGGTTATACCCAGAGTTAGGCAATGGATTAAAACTTGATAATTAATAATATAGAAATTAACTAAGACTTTCACAGTGTGTTACCTAGAAATGGAGTTTGAATTCAAAATGTTTATGATGATTAAAGATAAAGAAATACCTAAAGTTCAACAATTAGTCATAAATTAACTATGGCTTAATATTACAGGTGTTTGGCTTACTTGGCCATATAGTCTGTATGTATTTCTATTTAAATTGACATATAAGTAATTTCAGTTACTAATTAACTTGAATTGTGTGTGTATGTCTATGTGGAGTATTTCTGAAAACATTTGTATTCTATTCATTGTGAAGTTTAGCATTAATTTGTATCATATTTTGGATAGCTTTCTAGATATTATCATCCTCATTAAAAGATCAAGGTGAATTTTATTCTAGTCTTACTATTTATTCTTACTCTCTTATAGGATGTTCTTGACTAGTAACTGCATAAAGATAATAGCACATGGAAACCATACTACTCCTTCAACAATGGCTAAAGAAGCAATTCACACACTAAACTTACCCCAACTGTACCTCCTTCTGTGTGATATGAGAATAAGGCTTTCTAGTGAATTTAAAAGAATAAAACTCAGTTCTAAAAATCCTAATGGAGAGTCTCTACCCTCAAATTTCTTAACTCATATTCAAAAATGCCTGTAGAGGGAGGGAGACCTGTGACTGGGCTGTCTTCAGTGCTTTTGCTCACCAGTTATATGGACAAATAAGAGAAAAGAAATCAGTTTTCCTTCCCCTATTACTATCTGGCTGTTTGTGCTTACTTCACAAGACACAGGAATCAGGGAAAAGAAGAACATGAATTACCATTATAGGGCCACAGTAGTCTTACCTAGTCAAGAGGTGTAGCAAGTCAGTGCCTTAGTTGCCTATTGGTCAAATTACTGAATTATTCTCTTCAGAGATGGAGCCAATAATGCATCTCAATTGAAGGGAAGAAGATCCTTAGCCTCTGGAGGAAAATGAAATGTTTGTTCTTTTTGTACAACTAATTATTTGTTTCATAATAATGATAAGAATAATAGAGTTAGGGGATACTCTTGGTTTATTTTTACTTTGCTCTTCAAGGTAACTAAAAAATCTTTCAAAATTCTAATCCAAAGTGCAAGCAGTGTCATAAACATGGTCTGTTTTCAGTGTAATGAGCTTAATTTCTACATCTTTCATGTAAAATATTCAAGAATATCCAGCCTACAATTTACAAACTCAAAAGAAGAGATGTTTGGGGAGTAGAAGTTGCTCTGCTTTGTAAGTTTCCTTGGCTAATCAACATCTGTCTCCCATCTTTTCTGTATTTTCTTTTAGGACAAGAAAGCGACTGTATAGACTATATAGAGCCATTAAATATTTCAGGTACTTGATTATTGCTAATTGTCAGATATGCTACCAGTTTGTAGAAACACATCAAATACTAACAATAAGCATGATTCCTTCTGTGCCTCCCTTGACTTTATCACTGGGTCTCATGTACACACACAAACATACACACTTAAGCATGTGCACAGATACAATACTCACATTTACATGTTCACACAACAAAGAAAATACTTTCTGTATAAGCTTTTTCTTAAGCAGCATAAATTTTGTTTGCCAGATATATAGTCCTATATGAATAGAAGTGATTAGTTTATAATTTCTAAAGGAAAAATTGTTGTCAAGCTCATAAAAATTCTCTGTCACCTCAAAACACAGTCAAGAAGAAAAGTATCTAGTTCTAAAAGTAATTTGGCCTAAAATGTAGCCCTAGTAAATATTAATATTAAGTAAATATCTCCAAGTACCCTGTGCTGTTGTCTTTAACATACAGTCTGATTTAGCACATTCAGTCTAAAACCAAGTAGAATTTTAATCTTGGTTGGGTCATTGCTAAAGTTAACATTAAGCATTTATTAATTGCTAATTTCTCGCTAAACATTTTGAAAATCTACTTCATGTAATTCTCTCATTGGCCATGGGATAAAGCTGCCAGAATCATCTCTGTGCTACACGTGAAAAAGTTGGAGCATTTAAACATTTACTTGTTCACAGCAGAGACTTCTTAGACTCCAAACACTTAACTCGGAGAAATTTATTATTTCATGCTTCGTGGGTCAGTTTTTTGATTCTTTTGTACTGTTTTGTTTTATACATTCTCACCAATATATCAAAACTGGTTGTTCTAACAAATGGTTATCTATTCATGGATTGGCCAGATTATTAGTTTTAAGAAATAGCATTCATTTGCTTTTATGTAATTTTCAGATATGCATGTATATATTTGTGGATTTCAGTTTGCTCATATAATTTATCAGAAGATTTGTTTTTAAGAAACAAGGCCTGTGCTGAATGAAACAAATATTACATTGTCAAATTCCAAGAGAGAACATAATGTTTAACAGTTGCTAGGCACAATGGGACAGTCTTATTCTCTCCCAGCTTATTAAAGTAATGCCATTTATTGTTTGTCTGTGCCAACTATTTCAGATGGCTTTGAATACTGACTTGGTAAATGCTTTACTGAAACAGTTATCAAGTTCTCCCACTCCTGAGGCCACCAAATTTTTATCTCTCAAGATGAAATAAGAGTGAACTGAATGTTGCTCAAATCAGCATCTGAGAGGGAGGAGAAAGGTCACTCATGAATGGAATCAAGTTCTGACTACTTTGCAAAAAAGGAAGTAAGTCAAATTGTAAGTCACACACTGCTGATTTAACGTGTGGGAACAAGAAAGACAGGAAGACTTTTAGAATGATGGAGAAAGCTGTGTGCTTGCCATTGTAACAAAACTGTCTTTGTAATCAAAGAAAAAAAGTCACACTATTGGATGTCATCCAAAATTGGCTACGACAACTGTCTATTCATACATCTTGGAGGGTAATCTGTGACTTTTTCGATTTGAATGATTTTGTAACAACATTTTTTGCTTTAGGAATTGTAAGTTAACCACTCCAGATGTAGGCAATTAGCCAGGCTTCAGGTTGGGAGTATTTATCTCTGCTTGGAAGGTGACTGGCACATGAGGAAGGCTGGAGCTGGAGGAAAGAGAAGAAGCTATTGCCCAGGTAGTGCTATTGTCACGTAGCCATTCCCCTCCTCTTTCCTTAGCCATAATGGCAATGACTGCCACTTCTTCTCATTTGAGATTCTCATCTTCTTGTACTTCCTTTCTTTTTTGTCTACTGTTGAACTTGGTTTTGAAAACATTTCACAAAAGCATAATGATGACCAAAATACCACAAAAGATCTGAGCTTCTTGGTGTCCTTAGAAAATGCCTGAGTATCAGACAGCTATCCAAACACAGTTACACTGTCTGAAATAGACAGTGCCACTGTTATGGGAATGCAATTCTGGATCCTCAAAGAAAATTGATTCACAATGACCTCTACCTATGATCATACTCATAATTTGCATGCCTTTTCTCCTACCTTGTATCTCTTAGCCCTGTGACTGTAAGTAATCCAAGATTATTTAACCCCTTGTTTACTTAAACTGTGCACTCCCATGCCAGCTACTTGTGACTCACTCTGGTCATTACTTCTCATTTGCCTAATTCTATAAACTAGTAGCTTTCATCAGTGTTTCCTCTAGGTAATGTGAATCTGTACTCCATTTATATTTTGAGTTCCTATCTTTCAGCAACTACACATGTCTTCTCATCACACAGGTATGGTAGGGAACTAATTGTACTAAAGAATCAGTACCTCAACATTTTTGATAGCTTTTAAAATGAGGAAACATAACTGAGTGCTTATTTTAAAACAAGGTATTAGCAAAATGATTTCTTTTCTGTAATTTTTTTCACTTGGAGAAAATGCAGGAGGAAATGGATCTTTTGTTCATCCATTTATATGTGTGTATCTGTGTTGGTCATCTACCACGCTTAAATAAAATATCTAATCTTTTTTGCAATGAGGAAGAATTTCCTAACTATCAGTGTAGTAAGCATTAGACTAAACAAGTGAAAGAAAATACTGTCTATGTTGTGGGAATTTTCAAGAAAGATTGATAATTGCTTCTCACCCTTTTGGTTAAGAGCAAGTGTAATATGTGCTATTATCAGGTAAATACCTGTTATGTCCTCTATCTAGGAACAATATATTAAATAAATTTTTGGAGATGAGAAATGGAATAGGAATTTGCTTCATGCACTTCGTGCATCTACCTGGTATTACAATGCCTTCGGGAAAAGTGCACCCCTCAGCGGGTGAGGGGTGGTTAAGACAGCTGACAGAGGGTGGTGGTGCACTTGTAATTCCAGTAGTCAGGAGACTGAGGCAGGAGGATTGCCACAAGTTTGAGGGCAGTCAGGGCTACATAGTGAGTTCAAGGTCAGCCTGAATTATAGACTGAGACCTTGTCTCAAAAAAAAATGTTGATAAACTGGACTCTATTTAGAAAATTAGGTAATTATACTCTAAGACATTTTTAATATTGAAATATAATGTATTGTTTCTGTACTGAAGAAGCAAGATTTCACAGAGATTCAAAGAAAGACACTTTGCCATTTTCCTCTGAGTTAGCTAGTTTCCTCTCATTTCTTGGATAAAACCCAAGGAAAGGGTTATGGTCTTTCTTGTATTCTGGCTACAATATGTCTGCTACTTACTTTTAGTTGTGATATAATTTCAGTAATCAAAATGATGATCACACATATTACACTCCAAACCATGGGTACAATTAAATATATTTTTTCCATGAGGAATCCAAAACCTTCTGATGGGAAGCAGGTGGTTGGCTGTCTCCCTCCCAACATTCTTTTCTCCTCTACCCAGTTTCTTAGCCAAAGTTTCTCAAACACCCTCAGAAGAGTGGGGAAGAGAGAAATAAGAAACAGGACTGTCATTACTTTATAGAGATTTTTATGACTCAGCATTGGAAACTTTCTGAGTAAGTGGGAACTATTCGGTGATCATGAGTTGATCACCAAGGGGATTTCTGAGCACTGTAGTTTTCTGACATAGGCACAGCACCATCCCCCCAGTTCCTACCCCTGATGACATCCTATAGTCTCTGATTGCTGAAACTCTTCCAATCTCCAACCCAGTACCTTCTGCACAGAGTCCGTGGAGTACCACGTACATTGTTAGCACACTACACAAAGGAATGTAGATGCCTCCAATTGCCATTTTCATTTTCTCCTGTCACATGGTTTTACAATTAGTTTTCTTAAGTGGGTTTCAAATCTCGGTTCCTGTGTGCACTCATAATCTATAAAATATACCAAATGCCACCAAGTCCTTTCACAGCTCTCTCACTCTTGAGCTAAAAGAAAAACACTTCTTTTCTCCTAACAGGTAATCAATCTAGAATTCTGTAAGTTTCTACAGTGAAATATTCTTTTATTTTAGTTTTCTTTCTTTAGACTTCTTTAAATTAGTCTATTGCATATTTGTGTAAAAGTTCATGGATAATTGAGTGTAGAGTTTTGAGATAATTTTCTTCCTGGTATTTTTCTATATTTTCCAAATTTTCTGGAATAAAATGTCTGCTTTTAGATGTGCTGTAAAGAAAGACTGATTAATCTGGGTTCTGCATATTGTAAACACTCACTTGCACAAACACAGAAAATACTTCCTTACTACAAGACATGTAATAATTTTTCAGTGTTGTTATTTTCTGACTTTTAGCATGATTCTAGCTGGATCATGGCTCATGAATTATCAATGATATTTCAAAGAAGTAATAGAAAGGTTTCTCCATCATTAGTTTCATGGCAGAATGAGAAGCATGCTAGTATAAATATCTGCAAGTGGCTACTGCCACCAAAGTTTACTTTTCTTTGATTGAGAGAGGGAGAAATTTCATGAGTTCTGATGATCACACTTTGTAGGCATAATGTTATGAATGCTGAGATAAAACTTTTCTAAAACATCAAGAATACATTTAATTGATAAATGAAAGAGTGAATGGCCATTTTAAAGCCTTACAAGAGAAAAAAGTCTGGCATATAACTTCAGAACAGGGAGAAAAACTGATTGTCCAGTGGATTTTGATCTCTTTTCCTTTGAAGAGTCCTTGTTATCTTAAGAGTATTATAGCTTACTACTAGGATTAAAGCAGGTCATCATTTCAAAATGACTTCTCAATCACTATGGAACCACAAGTTTACAGTGAAAAAACTCATGCTGGCAAATTCAAATCGGTCACAAGACATTTAAAAACCAAACCTTCACTAAAGTGTATCTTTAAGAGCATTATAAAGACATATTCATTAATTTTTCTTATGTACACAGATGTAAGAAAAGTTGAGACAAATTTATGAATTCAGTTAGCACTGAAAAATGAATATAATATGTGATTTATGTTTGTCAGTCATAATTGCTAAGTTATATAAAACTCATCATGATTGGCACTGACAATTTTAAATTCTAAGTCTAATCTCACTAAATTCTTCTCTGTTAACCTTTTTTTGTTACATGCTACACTAATGATTTTCAAACTGTGAGCCTTGACCCAGTGTCGTCATCACCTTGGGATTTGTTAGAATTGTAAATTCTGGGGTCCCACCTCAGACTCACTGAATTAGAAACTCCAAGAATAGAACCCAGAAATCTGTTTCAACAAGCTCTCTGGATGTTTCTGATGAAAGCTGAACTTGAGAACCACTGAACTAGAAAAGACAGAGTTGAAAATGTTTGTAATAATTCACTCTGTCCTGGGTAAGATTAGGGAAATGTGTTTGACATTTTGGTGGATTAAAGCAAGAAGTAAATATTGTGTCTATGTAAAAGGAAGAACTACATGAAAGATGAAAATAAATATGCATCAGTTATATATCAGAGCAAAGATTAGTGAACTTACATATTGTATAATCCCGAATTCTAATAAACCATCTTAAGTATAACCTCTCCAATATTCATCTATAGTAGCAGACATTGGAAAACTGATTTCAAACACAAACTCTCCGAGTATATTTTTGATGAAAGTAGACATATTTTAACTAAATTAAGGCATTTTGGGGGTGATAAAAATATATTTGTAGGACTGATTTGGTGTACTGAGCTAATGATCACCATGTGAGATGAGACATTATTGGAGAAAGTTGCAAAAGATGTAAAAGAAAAGACTGGAACTTTTCTCCTACAGATCCTCTTTCTATTTCTTGAAAAGGGCATAAATCTTGGCAGAAATTTAGAGCTAAGGAATAGAGGAACACAACGAAAGTGTAACTATTTCACAATATAGGACCCTATGCTATATTCTTCAACATAATCTCAAAGGAAGGGTAAAAGGACACAGAAATGATATCAAGTGGGAACTGTGAAAACACACTAAGTTCACTGAGTAAAATGTACAGCATTCTGACTGCCCTGCAACAGCATGGAAATCCTAAATTTATTAAAATAGGATCAAAATCTAAAGGTAAACAATGAAGATAAACTCATGGAGAAATCACACAAGCCCAGATCACAGTCTTCTACTGTCTTCTTTATTTTCCATAACATTTTATGACTTACAATGTTCTGATGTTCAAGAATGTCTGTGTGAAATGTGTAGCTCCTAGTGAAGGCAGACGTCTTGTCACCTACAGTTGATTAATGTATGTGAAAGCTTAGAGGCGATTAGAGTCTCTGGGGAAGATCAAGGTCCTCCCTGTGTCTCTGGCTGCTTCTAGGCCAAAGATGAAAGAAAAGGCACTTTTTAAAATGGTTTGCTTTTGTCTTTTCCATCCTGCTATGGGCCCTTGAGGGACTATTTGGCAGAGTAGGCTGACTCAAATCAGAGTTGGATTCCTAAGATCTTCTTTCACCTCCAAATGTTACAAATGATGAGGAATCACGTATAGGACAAGGAATATTGAGAATTTTATAGTATTCTCAATAGTCAGGTTATGCTTAGGAACGTTACCAGATTTCTTCTTGGTATGGTGCCAAAGATTCAATTGAAGACCACCTACATTCTGGAAAAATGTTCTACCACTGAGTTATACTCCCAGCCCAAAATTTGTAACTGTTTTATGTACAGAGTTGTACCACTATATGCCAAACTCTCTCTAGTAATATTTGTTCAACTGTAGAGGTTCTTGGAGGAGGAGGATAACATAGTCTTAGTACTGAAAAAGAGAGAGCTTGGCAAAACAGGAATATACAGGACAGTTTGAAACATGAAAGAACAGTGCGAAGTTTACCAGTAGTTCAGTGTTAGATGGCTGAAAGGGCATTGAAAATTTTAATAAGAGATGATATACAACACTTCACATCAAAATGTCAGAGGCTGGATGGAAAAATTTATAGCCCAGAGGGAGTCATATTTAGGAATTTGAAACCATAATCTGCTCTGGAAAGAAAGGTAGACTTACCAAGTTCCCAGATAATTGGTGAACTCTGTTACTCATACAAGTAGTGGGTTTTCCTCAATATTTCCTGAAATTGCTGCCTGGCACAGTTTCCTGTGAAGCCGAGAGGGAGAAAAATGAAAACAAAAGGAAAACGCTTTCCTTATTATTTTTGCTTTCCCACATAGAATCAACTTGTGGATTGCATAAACCACAATATACAATTCCGGTATTTCAGCCAGAAACTTTCCCATCTGACCAAAGACAATTGCAAATATGCTAAACTTGCTTTAATGAAAACTCATTCTTTGCATAGCTTACATTGGACATAGGATGACAAGTCACTTATTAGATAAAGGATTCTTTGTCTGAATCAAACAATAAGCTGGTTCTTCCACAAAAAGTTACCATTTTATTCTAAACTGAATGCATTTTCAACTATGCAGTGTTCAAGACAAAAACCAAAAGAGGACCATCTGCTAAGAAGGCCAAAAGCCCTTTGTGTGGCGTGTCAGTTCAGTTTGTTATAGAAATGGTGACTCTAAACTGTTTACAATTTATAAGGGTATACTGAGAATTATGTCAACCTCTATCGACTGATTTCTGTTAAATGTGTGATTAAGAATCTAATTTACCCCAAGCTTCTCCGAAGTGTGCTAAGGGCATTTATATAAGCACATTATGATGGTTAATTGTCATAGGCTAAAAGTCTATACCTCATCAACTCAAACACACTGAACATTTGTTTCTATTATTAACAGGGGCTCTCTTGCCCTAAGATTAAGGGAGCAATATAAACTTATATGATGATTTGGGGGAGTGTCAGGCTAGGTCCAGGGGTGAATGCTGATTGAACAAGCCTAAGATGTCCTAGACTGTGAACCATGACATCATTCTGCAAATGTGGTTGTGCACCTTCTGTTTAGAGTGAAGAGTTACAAAGGTTAGAACCTCAATGTTCAGTCAAAACAAGGTGATGAATTGGGTCAATTACTAAATGGTAGACATGCAAATCATGCTAATGCTTAATAATTACAGCATACTTTTAATTATGCTTGCTGACACATTTATTTTCTGTCATTTAAACCATCACAGATTGTTAATAAAGTTATCCATTCCCTAGTTAACTGAAATTTAATTTTCTTTCTTTAAAAATGTCTTGTGGCCATATTCTATAAAAGTAATTGAAAGGAACCTTTGTCTCATATTTTCAAGTCCTTTGCCTAATCTTGTCTTTTCAATGATTACAGCAATGAGATAAAATGTAGCTACTAATATTCTTCATTAAGGTAAACTTGAGTTTAATTTCTAAGAACATTTAAAAAATTATTTTAGTGTAAGTCTACCATAACATTATTTTCTGTGAATTCAAGTTTTGAATTGATCTACTGTATTCAACTAGAATAAAATATATTAATCCCATTCACCTTCTTCTCATGTAACTAGAGTCATTATTTAAAAAATTGTTCTGATTTTCTTACTTTTTATCCAAAATAATATTTAGAAAGTGCTGATCACAACCTTAGGGCAACTTTCAAGTACTAGACAGCTTCTTTTCCTTAGATGCAATTATAATTTTATTGTTAAATCCAATAGATCTTATTTTGCAACTGTTTTGTCCTTTTGGTTTCTTTTTTAGGTACTAGCATTAATTTGAGATGAGTTGAGAGCTTTAGAAAAACTACTAATTTTAATATATACAGATTCATTGTGAATTCTAACTCTGATTTTATTAGCTTTATCACATCTAAGAGGACCTTAAACTATGGTCTCTCTTTGAATGTTGGGAAAATTGTTGTGTCAGGCTGAAATGCCATAAAGATCAATTCAGTTACTCAGTGGTCCCTAAGCAGTTAATATTTAGAAAACTTGAGTCAGGTTGGACAAATAAACTTAATGGGAATGCTTGTGGCCATACAAATGTAGGACACGAATTCTGTCATAAGCCTGTTCTCTTTGGAAACTGGTTGCATTATGTGACACATGACAATGCACACTATATGCTTTAGCTTTTGCAAAAACACTGATCAATCCAGGGTTAATCAATCAAGAAGAAAGAAAGAAATCACAAGAAAAAGACTTACTTTGTATAGATTGTGACACAGATAATGCAAACATTCCTGATTTAAAGGAAAACATCTGGTTGGGTCAGGAAAATAAATATCCCAGATTTCAATTTATTGTCTCATTTTCAGTTTTACCAGTCTTTGCCTGTTTGGCAATAATGGAGGTAGACTTAGCGAGTATTTTTTTCCTTTGATTTCTAGCCTGATACCAAAGTTTAACCAATTGGAGTGGTGAGAATGGGTGGCATACTGTAAAAAGAAATATTTTTTTTTTCTTCCCAAGTTCTAGTAATCTTTGCTGATCATCTCCCTGGATGGTACAACTTTATCCCATGTTTGTTTCCTACAGACTGAAGGCTATCTGCTGCTGGGCTCCGACAGATATGGCTTTATTTAGCATGCAGTCCACATGCAGTACTGCTTCTCCAGTTCTTGGCTCCTGCCTGTTCAAGTTACCACCTGCACCCAGTGGCCAGTGGCTTTCACCAAAACTTGCCCCAGTGTCTTCATGATGGAGTCTGCTGATGAGATTCCTTCCCATGAACTAAGTCTCCTAGGTCCTCTTGAATGACCTTAATTACTAGAGGGCAACACTTCCCAAAAGATGGTTTCCCTTACTATTCAGTCAGATTTCCAGCAGGTACTGGAAACAGGGCTACTTAACATCTTCCACACACCTAAATGTGCTTATTCTAATGATGTTTCAGTGTTTGTCTGATTGGGGAAGGAGTAAGGTTTTTGACTGTCTCTTGGACATTCTATCTCAGTTCTAGAAGCAGTGCTCATTCTCTGTATGTGTGATTTCTTTATTTCTTTTACATCTCATTAGCTTCCTAGACAACTCTTTATTATTCTAATCTCCTGTTAATAACGATTCATAGTAAATTTTACCTGTTCGAATTTCTGCGTGGTTTTTATTATTTGATTGGACTCAGATGGATGGAATAAATCTGCTATTTTTCCTTGTTTTTTATTATAAACATTATGGAGCATCAGTAGGTCTCCTGAAATCTTCAGAGGATAGTGAAAGGTGAATAAAGATCCCATCAGATTTTAAATATTTGTTTATTTACTGATAAGTAAGGTAATTGAGAAATCATCTGGATACTCATTCAGAAAGGTCATCTAAATGTTAAAATGCAGTGTAAACATGAACATTATTAGTTTTTAGATCTTAATATTGTTGTAAAGACCTCACTGAATATGGTTAGAATCATTAAAGAAATGAATGAAGTAATATGTTTTGGATTGCAATTTGCCTACAATCATAAATTATTAACATTGAGAAAACAGTTATGAATTTATAATTTGTATTGTGTCTTATGTGAGTCCCCAAATATAATTGTGTAGTAAATAAAATGAAACATAAAATGCATCTGATTAAAAATATCTACTACTATTTCTCCATTCCAATTTTCAAAGTAAAATAAATCCATGCTGGGGTCATACTTTTACCAAAGTAATCCATTTTACCAGTGTGAGTCCTATAACCATGTTAGATATAACACTTCCAAGTTTTTCTTCTAATTAATCTGTGCTACTTGATTGTGTATTTACTTCCTACCTAGGACAATCTTTGTGGTCTTTGGTTTGCCTCTTTGAAATATGAATAATAATTTTCTGAATTGAAAGCATATAGTGATCTTACGAAGGATACTTGAAAGTGAATATGGGAACAAAATAATTAAATTACAAAGGAAAGAAATAAATAATGATGGTTTATTTGAAATGCTATAATACTAACAAACAACAGCAGTTTTAGTTTCTCCAACTTTAAAAAATTGATGCATATAATGAAGCTACTGAGCCACTTGAAGTTTTGATAATTTGATTCTTTTCAATGTAGATAAATCTAATATCTGTGTTTGCTTTAATTCTTTCATCATTAAAGATAATCAAATACCCAGAGGTAGATATTCCTTCAATATTAATTATTTTGTTCCTGTCACTATTTTCCATATTATTTCAACCCATAACTCAATGATTTACTTGATCATTTGCAATAAATGAGATATATAACAATAAATTTTTGGTTCTTTAAAATATATCTTATATGTTATTATCTTGTGGCATTAAAAATAAAAAAATGGTGCAACTATGAGTTCTGCTTATTACATTACATAAGCTTTTTATTATAGCATAAATGAAAGTGCCAGCTAAAGCACCATGATGTTTAGGTCTTTGATTATCTTAGTTATATCAATCATCCTCCTACAAAACATTTTTCATTAACATAAAGGTGAAATAGGTAAATGTGAATTTCTCCACAATTGTTGGATGAGAGAAGTTCTGGCCATTAACACAATCATAAGGGAAATTAAGAGTTTCCTCTTAATTGTTAAATTCCTTCTAATGTCACTCGCTATCTTATAAAATTTTCATCTCCCTTTTCTAATGAAGTTTTTGGGCAACATACCACATTGAATCACTCTGTCCAAGTCATTCCTTTTCAGCAGCTGACGAGTAAGGCTAGCATGCATCTTTGTTAGAATTTTAGATAAAGGAAGTTACATTAGTGTGGCAGTCCTGCCTGCTACATCTCATAACATTCCTTATAGGTAAGAGCTTTACAGGTGAGCATTATAAGTAAATGCCTTTCTACATTCTCTCCTGTATTTGTCTTCATTTTTCACCTCTATTATGGTGCTTAAATAATTCTGCTTTCAATTACCGTTATATATGACATTTAAGAAACAAGGCAACATTTAATTCACTATATTCTGGCTTTTCACTCATCCGGTGCCATGAACACTTCTCTCAGTGAGGCCTCTTTTGAATTTCACATTGCCAGTTTGAAAGGAAACTACTTAACCCTTACATCAATTATACTTTACCTCTTTCAACAAGTTGCCAGCTTAAATATCATTCCTTTATATAAAATATGCCATTTCTATTTGGCTGATATATTTATACTGAATGGATTTGGGAAATTGGAAGATGAAATGCTTAGGATGACTTTCTTCAGATTTTTTTTTTTTTTTTGGTTTTGAAATCTGTTGAACATTAGAAAGTTTTTGTTCTTTACTTCTTCAAATATTTTTCTGCTACATTTTCTTTCTGTTAGTTTGAAAATTCCACTTATTCATATATCAAGTCTTTTATTTTGTCCTGTAGATTCTTATATTCTGTGTATTTATTTTTTTTCTGTTGTTCATACCAGATGTTCTTAGATGCTTCTTTTATTATCTTTAAGCTGTTATTGTCTGAGTCTGTTTTCTACTGCTGTTACATATTACATGAAAATGGTAATTTGTGGAGGACAGTAATTTACTTCTTATAGGTCAGGAGGCTGATAAATCCAAAGTCAAGAGACTTGCACCTGAAGAAAATCACTGTTTTTTTTTTTTTTTTTTTGCGGCACCGGGGATTGAATTCACAACCTCGCGCCTGCCAGGGCAGGCGCTTAAGGCACTGAGCCAAACTCCCGGCCCTGGTTTTTTGAGGTAGAGTCGCACTATGTAGCTCAGGCCGGCCTTGCGCTCGCGTTGTAGCCCAAGCCGGCCTCGAACTCACAATGCTCCGCCTACCTCAGCCTCCCGAGTGCTTGTTTTTTTTTTTTTTTAAACTTAGACTTATTCTTTCCTCAGTTTAAAAAAAACTACATTCTATTTGTAATGATTTTATTTTCTTATGCTGTAGACATTTTTATTATTATATAGAGTTTCATTTTCTTTAAGTCAACTTCGAGACTGCTCATTATTCTCATATATTTGTATTTCATTAATTACATGTAGTTTAGTTTTAGGGACATTTTCCCTTAGCCCATGAATAGCTACATGTAGTTCTTAACTAAGTGTAAACAACGTAATGGTGTGCATCCATCCATTTATTCAGCTATCCATTCATCCATTCCTATATCTAAGAAATTATTTATTGAAAAACAGGTAATTTTCAAGGCATAGGAAAAGATATAGCTCTTGTTGTCACAGTGTTTATACTCCACTACAGAAAGTTGTTATTAAATAAATCATAGAATACAAATGCAGTAATTTTTAAGAAAAAAGTTTAGGGAGCTTTGAAATGATGGTAATCAACCTATACTAGAAGTAATAGACAGTGTTTCTGAAGAAGTGGCATTAAATTTACAGCTGGAAGATGAACTGCAGTTAACTGAAGAAGGCATTGGCATGATCACATCAAGTCATATTTAGGAACTAAAAGGAGTACAGTTTTGATAGAGCAAAGTAGAAGAAAGAGAATGGTAGAAATAGATCCATAGAAAACTTCAAAGAGAAGTCTCTTTTCAAAAGATTCCTAAAAAAATGCTTTTAAAACTTTATCTTCACCATATTTCAATAGCAGTTCTTAATTGTAATGTAGTTGAATAACAAAAGGAAACAAAAAGTGATATAATCTATTCAAATCACTTCAGTTAACATTAAAGCAAACAAAGCTATATGCACAAATTTAGAAATTCTCACACGACACAGAAAAAAATCAAATGAAAGTAAAATCTATGAACCAGCCCAATCAAACCTTGAGAAAGCCACTTGTGTTTCTTCCAAGATGACCTGTAGAAATAATTATAGATCTAATCAATTTTCTACCTATAGATCTATACTTATTTCTTTGCAGTACTATACTCTATTAAATACTATTCTACATTTGTATTTTATGTGTTACAGAATGTGTAGATTATTATTGATATGAATATAGACAGCATCTTGTTAATTTCTTGATGGCATATTTCATTATAAGGCTCTGCCAGTAATTATTTTCTGTCAGTGACACATATAATTCTATACTCCTTGAAAATACTGTAGCTGCAACTCTGTAAACCAGGCTTTCACTTATATGTGCTGTCCACCATTTATTTCCTATTAATCTCTGCCAATTAGTGGTAGCATAAAATAATGGAAGGCTGGAAGACAGAGTGCCCTCCCTGTTTTTGTTTCATTCATCTAAACATTTTTTTTTCTTTTTCTTGAAAATAGCAGTTAGTTCTAGTATTAACATTCAGTTCCAATACTCAGCACTCACGCCTTTGCATCTTGCCATATTATGACTTTCATGGGCCCTAGGCATGCATATTCCTACAGGATGTGTCTTCCTTAAAACTTGTTATAAGCAGTCGGGCATGGTGGTGCATGATTGTAATCCCATCACTCAGGAGACTGAGGCAGGAGGATTGTGAGTTCAAGACCAGCCTATGCTACAAAGTGAGCTCAAGGCCAGCCCAGACTGCATAGTGAGACTTTGTCTCAAAATGACAAAAAAAAAAAAAAAAAGTGTTTACAACTGCTAATGCAAAAAACAAATATAATGATAAGTGGTGGCACATGCTTGTAATTTCAGCACTCTGGGAGACTGAGGCAGAATGATCACAAATTCAATCTCAGCTATTGCATGATGCATTTAACTTTATAAAAAACACTACTTGGAATAAAAGACCAAGTGAACAAAAACACAGCACCCCACTTTCACAAATAGATCAACAAAACAAATGTAATTTTTGGGAGCCGTTGAAGCTGGAAAATGACCCAGACGTGACCTTATGTAACAAAGAGCACCTGGGTCAACTACTTGAAAAAGTTGCTACAGCCCAGAAAAACAGGAGGTTCCTAAACAATCCAGGCCTGGGTTGCTAGGCAGAGGGGCTGAAATTGACATCATCCTTCCCGGTACATAAATAAACAGCAGCAGTGGTTGAGTAGTACCTTTCCTCCCATCAGGAGAGTAAGGGCTCTAAGGTGACCTCAGCTTTGTCACTTTCTTTATTGTTCTCATCCTCTCACGGTCCTTCACCCAAGAACCTCGGCAGCCACGTGGGTCACGGCATTTAATGAAGAAATAGCAGAACTGAGTCACACCTCAAAACAAAATTAGTTAATAGACATCTATGGAGTGACCTACCATACTATAAAAGGATACGTATTCTTCTCAGCAGCACACAGAAATTTTTACAAAGCAGACCATGTACTAGTCCATAAAGCCTGCTTAAATAAATGAAAAAAATTAAAATTGTCCTTATATGTTATCAGATCGTAGCACACTGTAGCTAGAAATCAATCAAAAAATAAACCGCAGACATTTTACACGTACGTGGGCATTAAATAACACATTTATGAGTGTTCAATGGGTTACAGAAGAAATCAAACAACTAAAATAAAATGGTAATGTCAGTACAACTTGCCAGAACCTATGAAACACAATGAAAGTGGTCCTAAGAGAGAAGTTTATTGGTGTAAACAAACACAGAACAAGCTCAACATTGCCAATAGCAATTAAACGAGAAAAAGAAAAAGGATGCATATAGGAAAGGAAGACATCACATTGTAATTATTTTTAGATGATATGATCCTCTATATGGGGGACCCAAAAGTCCACCAAAGAACTCTTAGGCTTAATAATCAAATTCAATAATGTAGTGGAATGTAAAATCAGTACACAAAAATCAATAGTATTTCTGTATGCTAATAATGAACCCACTGAAAAGATATTAGGAAAAATACCATTTATAATACTGCTAAGAAAATTTAAATACTTAGAAACAAACCTAACTAAGAAAGTAAAAGATCTGCGCAATAAAAACTACAGTACTCTGGAAAAGGAAATCAAAGAGAACAGAAAATGGAAAGATAGCCACTTTTCCTGGAGAAGCAGAGCCAGTATAGTCAAAATGGTCATACTTCCAAAGTTGACATACAATTTATGTATAAAATTCTGTGGTTTATCCTTCTTTATGGCTGAGTAGTACTCCATTAAAAAACTCCACACCTTTTTATCCATTCCTGGGTTGATGAGTATTTGGGCTGTTTTCAAGATTTAGTTGTTATAAGAGACCATACTCATAAGTGAAATAAATCAGACCCATATATGTAAACATCATATGGTCTCACTAATGTGAGAAACTGAATGAGTAAATAAGATCTGAAATGCACAATAGACATTGCAAATTAGCTAGAAACTGTTTAAAAGAAAAGACAAACTGATTGGACAACAGGAAATGAAGAAAGAGAAAAAAAATCTACACAAGACAGTTAAGGCAGGGAGCTGTGACTTGACCTTTGTCTGGTAATATAGACACTTCTTCCCTTGTTCTCAGTAAAACCACCAAGGCGTGCACCAAGTCATGCTCTTCTGCTGAAGATAAGATGTTCTTCCTGTCCCAGATCTTTTCCTCACCTTAAACCCTCCATGAACTTCTTCATATGCTGATTGCATAAATGAATGCACTGTGGGTAGCAGGCAGTGCCTTTCTCCCATCAGGAGAGAGGGCCCATCTGATCCCAGCTTTTATATGCTGACTGCTGTCTTCATCCTCCACCTTCCTCCCTCTGGAGTTTCAAGAACTGCACTGGACATGGCAGGTGGGAAAAAGGAGGTAATAAGAATTAAAATACGTTATGTACCAAGTTCTCACAATGAATGTAATCATTGTGTACTGCAAGCATATATTAATAAATATATAAAAAAATTAAAAAGTATGGGGATGTAGTTCAGTGTGGGTTCAATCCTCAGTACTGCAAAAACACACAAAATTAAATTTGTATATAAAACATTATCTTTGATCTAAAAGTGTGTTTTTCTTCTGACTCTAAAATCTATTAAAAATTCTCATAGACCCTTTGAGCCAAGGCACTGTGCCTCCATTGCCTAATGGACAGTTTAATCCTGTGCCTGAATCTCAGACCCACAGAACTTCTCATCCAAGCTCAGAAGAGCCAGTGCCAGACATTGTGTCTTCTCCAGAGCTCTGAGACCCAGCTTCATGGCAATCCTTCCTCTAACCTTTTACAAACAATTCTAAACTCTTTTGGCAGGTTTGATTTCACTGAGGCCTCTCTTCTTTGATGGTAGATAGCCACTTTCTTGCTATGTTCTTACAAGTTATCTCTCTATAAGGTCTGTACCTTAACTTCCAGTTTTCATGAGATCAGTTATATTGGATTAGGTACCACTCTAATGACATTATTTAACTTAATCACCTTTTTAAATGTTCTTTCTAAATACATATAGTTGCATTCTGTGACACTATTAATTTTTAACATATAAATTGGGGATAATGATAGGGCACACAATTCAACCCATAAGAAGTGCATTTCCAACATTTATATAACCAGAATAGTATCCATGAGTGTGTTCATTGTATGTAGCATTACATTTTAGATGTAAATATGAAAGAATATTTCTGTGGCTTTAATATTTTAAGAGGGTGGCAGCAGGGTGCCTTTATTTTTAATTTACAGTTTTTATAGCTCTTGCTTGGTTATATCCCTGAAAGTTTTGCAAACTCTCTCAAAATTGGTAATTGGTAATGTTATTTTGCTTACAAACTAAATTTTGCTTAGAAAATAAGTGGGAAATGGTTCTATATTTGCATTTCTTTAATTTCAATTCAGAATAATTTCTAGATTCCATTTCTATATTTATTATCTATTTAATTTTCCTTTTCTGTAAACTGCCTGTTCATATGTTATTCGTTTTGCACTATGTTTTTGGTTTTCTTAAATGATTTTTCAGGTGGCTGCTATCATCTTCCATTTCCTCAGGTGTCCCTATATTTTTCCATCACTAGTTAGCTTGTCATTACCTTCAAGCTTCACTTTAGGACTGAGCTTCAACCTATGTGCTTCCTGGATCTTTCCCTACAACAGAATGGATCAGGAAAAACCTCTTAAGGTCTGACCTTACTTATCCATATGTACACTTATCATTCCTCTTCATACAGCTTTCAAATTGCCTTTTACTTTCTTGTCTTCTTCAATTAATTAATTAATTGACTAGCTTATTATTCTGAGAGGAGGAATCTTGTTTATTAAAGATGCCCAGATAATTAAATTGTCTGTCTTTAAAAAGTTCTGCATAACTTTTTTGATTAACTAGACGAAGGAAGGAAAGAAACAGTAAAAGTTCGTAATGATCCATATCTCTTAAGGTTTTGAATTTGCAGATCATCGATTCAAAAATATTCGAAGATTTATTTGGTCAGCACATTTCACATTTATAACTTCGAAGTCCTGAATTTAGCCACCAAAGTAAATGCATACTTAGGAAAACATATTACCTTCTACAACAACATGGGTAGATCTAATTTTGTTTTTCAGTTTTTAAAAAGTATTTCAATAATTTCTAGGCAGAAGCTCTATATATTGTTCAGTGGTAGTTAATTATAAAGATTTAGTTATCTCCTTTCTGTAGTAGAGGCAATTCTGTATAGCAGTTTAGGACTTGGGTTCAGGAGCTTGTGCATTTGAATTATAGTTCTACCACTTCTATCATTGTGATTTTCTCCAAATTATTTAAATGCATCCAACTGCAAAACAAGGACAATGGTAATATTATTTACTTCATAGTGTTGTTGGGAAGATAAGTGCTAATGTCTGTTAAACACTTCGCAGTACAATTAAAGCACTGAACTGCTATCATTTTTAACATGATCATTAAATACTAGAGCTTCTTTAGAATGTGTGAATTGGAAATATTTTTGTTGACCTTTTGTTTTTTAAGGGTGACGAGGTGATACATACTTATTAGTTTGTTGTGGAAATTAAGACATCATTGGCTACAATATATAATCACAGTATAAAAAAGATGTAATTGAATTGATTGATTATGAAATATACTTTAAGTTGTATATGTAGATGTTTTCCTGAGTTTATACATCTGCATGCATTCTTCCATGCATACTTGCTACTATCAGCCTATCCATCTTCTCATTAGAAAGTGGTAGTAATTGGTATTGTTGCTCACCCCCTAATATTTCTAAGCTGTCTTTTTGCAGATTTTGGGTTTCCTTACCCTTCTGTTATGCTCCAGATATTCATTTTTATATTATTTAACGTACATGAAATATTTGTGAAATACGATATATTCAGAACTGCACAGGGTTGATCTTGGTCACGAATAAAAATGAAAGCAGGATTTTAATTTGTTTTAGAGATGCCAGATTATTCTAGGTCCCATTTGGAATGGAATGCAACTTTAATTTTATTTTTTTACAAGATGCATAAGTTATGGTATTATTTATAATGGTCACCCAAGGAGTCAAATACAAAGAAAGTGCAGGATATCTGTCCACAACTATAAAGACCTAGAAAATTCAGCCAAGGGCCTGGGTTCCACGGCAATAATCTGCATGAATTCAGCTGAAAACCTAGAACCTAGGACGATGCTTCTCACAAGTGCAACTGGAGGCCTAGAGCCAAAAATGACTCACGAAAGCCTATTTCATGCATCTGCGCTGATTAGGCCCAAAGGTCAGCAGTGGAAGCCAGAAAGTCTGTACCAGCTGGGTGAAGGATCTGTGCTAGTAGGCTGAGGGTTCCACACTGGAGCCAAGAAGCAACATTCAAAATAAGGACCAGGGATCTCCCAAAAAGTACCACAGTCATTCTCTGTGACAACAAGGTCCTGAACCCCTCTGATGATTGGAACAGCTGAGTTCATATCAGCAAGCCAGAGTGACAAGCTTCTCCTAGAGATTGAGCAGTACACCATCTTGCCCTCTGGAACCAGGAAGCAATGCTCAATGTAAGGACCAGAACTCCCGCAAAGTGAATCACAGCTGATCTCAGCAACAAGGTCCTGAGCTCCTCCAATGATGAGAACCAAGTTCATATCAAGGAAGAAACTCCACAAGCTCCTCCAGGAGAACCAACAGCTCCAAATAACATTTAGGAAAATATACAACGCTACTCTTTCTCTCCAGGTCTCCTTTTTAGGTTGGCAACAGTCCTCAGGTGGGTCATCCATGCTCAACATCATGCTGATTCAGTTCAGTGGATGGCTAAATTGACCACCAGTTACCAATTCACTACACTGATAATGACTAGAACAACAATAATAAATGTGGAAACCTCGGGTGGCTGTTACCATTCCATTTTACAGTTGAGGGAATGGGGGCTCAGGAAAGTGAGGTGCCCTGGTGCTGGGGCTTCCCCGGTTAGGGGAAGGTGGGAAATTCACAAAGCAGCCCTGCCTGTTCTGTGAATGTGGAGCTGGGAGGTCAGGCACTGCGAGAAGGGGTGTAAACAGTACCCACTTGGTGCCAGCACATTGCAGCTTAGTAGCATCTGGAATGCATTTTTGTAGTAGGGTCAGTTTTGTGATGAAACACTAAATAGTAAGATTTTTCAAAAGACCCAGATGTGCTGTGTTTCTGACCATGTTGCCATATCTGAAACTGGAGAAACACTTGAGTACATCTTTATATTTTTCTCAAATTAAGGAAATATAAATACTAGGGAAAGAATAAGCCCTTGTTTATTCTTTTTTTTTTTTTTGAGAAAGTACTGATGTTTGGTTCTATTCCACACAAATGAATAGAGATGGAGATCATTGAGAATATGAAAGAAAGAATGGAAGAGAGAGAGACAGACAGACAGACAAACATACTGAGAGACTAGAACACCTGATTCAATTCCTGATCTTTTAAATTTGAAGCAACTAACCATTCTGCTACTACCTTGAGAGGAAAGCATCCTAAAAGTCTCTCACTATGTTGGTCAACCTATACTCTTTGAAGTCTGAAATACATTTTTTTTGCTTATGTCTGTCAATGTGGCTATCTCTAGGTCATGTAATTATAAATGACTTTAATGTTTCATTATATTTATCATTATATTCATCATTATATTATTATACTTTATACAGTTTTGAATATAATTAACTATATGTTTAACTAGAAGTAAGACAAGTAAAAAGATGTCCATTAAGGTTCTACTCCTACAAAAAAATTCACTTGTGGCTATCTAATTTCCCCAGTATTTCATGAAACAGCCTATGTTTCAGAAAAAATTAAAATGTGGCAATATAGAATTATTCAATGTCAATAAAAATGATTGAATTTCAACTTCAACACAAATAAAATAATAAGAATAGATATAATGGAAAAGTGGTATTATTTATGATGATTTTTGCATAGCAAAATAGACTCTATGGGGAAAAAATCAACAATTACCAAATCTTCAGTTTTAAGGAAAGAAAATTTTAAACCTTTTATCAAACTTTGTACAGCTATGTCAGAAACTTCAGTTCACTAAATATTTATTCACTCTGCTGTTTAACTACAAGATACAATGACATGCTTTTGATTTCTTGTATGAGAAATCAGGAATTGTAGACAATATGTTTTAAATTTTTTTTAAAATGTCTTGAAGGATGTAAGACAAAACAACCCACATTTATTCTGAGAATATGGACAATGTTTTTTCTCATTATGATTTGTGGCCTATTTCTAAATTTGTAGTATATAATTCTCGTCTCTGTCTGTGTCTCTGTTTCTCTCTCTCTCTCTCTCTCTCTCTATCTCTATCTTTATCTCTCTGTCTCTCTCGTGTTCATGTATTGCATTTGGATGACTTTACCATCCTGATCCTCTTTTGTAAACTTTGTGTATTCCTTTTCTCCACAATGCTGTGCTCCTCAATAGCAGCATTTTAGATGGACAAGGGCATTTTATAACTCAAGGTTGTTCATCCCTTTATGTTCTTGTCTGAATTCCATACTACTGCTAATATAAAGACCACATATTTGAAGAAGCCTCACCTATTCTTTGAAGCCTTCTTTGACTTTCAATTCTTAAATATTTTTCTCTTTCATTACTGTTTAATTTGTGACAAGATGCCTATAATTCTATGTATCTGAAGACCTTATCCAATATACTCCTTTACATTTCAAAGCAATTTCTAATAAATTGTTTTTCTCTGCAAGGTAGGCTAAATATAATCTGTTTTTATTATGCATGGAAACAAAAGACTAAAAGACTTATTTAAATTTCTAAGGAGTCAAGATCATGAAGACAATGTTTTTGATTTTTGATAAAACTTGTATATATCATATGGGGCTATATGTAAGTTTAGTTTTGTTTACAGACTATTTTTCTGTATATCATAAATAAATAAATTCTCTGATTTCAGTGACTTTTAAAAAGTTAAGCAAATAGTAGACATAAGAGTATAGTGTATGTAATGGGTACTCTAATATATATATATATTTACATGTATATGTGTATATATGTGTGGGGGGATGGTATTGGGCATCAAGCAAGTCTCATTCTAGATAGGTGCTCTCCACTAATGAGTTACACCCCCAGGACTAATGATGTTCATTGTTTAAAATTTTGACAGCATTTCAAGACAAATAAACTTTAAATCAAAGTAAATTTTCTTATCTTTAACAAATATATATCTCAATAATAAAATTGTAGCTTTGTTCTTCAAACTTTTAATGTTCCATTTTAAGGGGCATATATGTATATTTATTTTAAGATGCAAGAAGGTTTTAATAAAGAAAAACATGGAAATTTAGAAAAAGACAACTGAACACTTTCACCTAGAAGAGAAAGTTATGGAGGAGAGACTCTAGAGGAGAAAGGAGCATTGCTGATTAACTGTCCCACTGGAGTATAAGGGAAAATCGTATCAGAGAGAAAGGCACAGTGAATGCTGTGATGTGGAAATTTTTTTCAGCATTTTATGTTGTCTTAGTTTCTTTTCTCTCATTGTTGAGGCAAAATTTCTGACACCCAAGGTTAAAGGAGGAAAGGTTTTAGCTCACCATTTGTAGAGGTTTCAGTCTATAATCGGCTGGCTCAGAAGCCACTGTTGCCATGGCCCAAAGGAACCAGCTACTGCTTGAACTGGGAACAGATCTTGGTGTCATCCACATGGTGTTGATTTTATACTTACACAACATGGAAGAGTTGTGAAGTCAAGGAGACTTCTGCCCAGATTTCAGAAGAAGGTCTTTGGGGCCAGATAATGTGCCCTTGAGAGGGCAGTGCATAAAACTGTGACAAAGAAGGCAAGGGTACAACAGACATCCTAAGAATTTGGAGATACCAGGACTATGAATGGTCTACTGAGAAAAGCCATAGGTAGTGGGCAAAGCCATCATGTAGGAGAGGCCATGTGGGATACAATAGAGAAGGCCATAGGGGAAGGGCTGCTCCAGACCTTTGGAGTTCATCTCTCACCACAACTTTGCCTAGATGCTAGATTTGGAGTTGTAAAATTTAATATTCGCCTGTGTGGATTTTAGTCTTGGTTTGGTTTGACTCATTTCTATTCCCCTATTCCTCTATTCTGGAAGACAAAAGTTTACCCTCTCTATTGTATGTTGGAAGTATTTAACTTTCTTTTTGATTTTTACAGGGCTCACAGCTAATCATTTGCCTTTTGTCACAGAAAAGACTTTGGATTTGCACTTTTCAGCAAGACTGAAACTGTTAAGCCTATGTAAACAACTATTGATTATGACAAAAATGCATTTTACATAATGAGATAGACAAGAGCATTTTGGAGGCCAAACTACTCATGGTTTAGATCTAAAATGCCTCCCAAATATCTCATGTATTTGGAAAGTGATCAAATCATGGGGCTGTCTTACTCATCAGTGGATTTATTCATTGCTGAGTTGAGTAGCTAAACACACTGATTGTGGGTAGGTAGGGCCTGTTTGGAGGTGGATTACTGGTGGCATCACCTGGATCAATGTATTGTTGTCCCTGGATTCTCTTTGTTATTTGCTTCCTGTGCATGATGGATTGAGCAGCTTTCTTCTACCATCCCCTTTCTCACGTCATTTCTGCCTTGGAGTCAATCAATTGTAGAATAAACTATGAGCCAAAATATATCTCTCTTCCTCTAAGTTATGAATGTCAGATAATTTGTCTCAGAAATGAGAAAGTTACTAAACAAGCTTCTTCATATCTTTCAGATTGTCCTGTTTTCTGAATCAGAAATTAACCATGGTTATCAGATTTACTGTATTTGGGAATACAGTCTTTCTTGGGCTTTGCTAATCTTACCCAATTTGAGTTTAGTTCTCACTTTTTTTTTCTTTAACGGTAGTAAAGGGATACTTTTTATATTCTTCCAAAAAATGTTTCCTAGCTTTTATGTTTCATTTTTTCAAGCTAGTGATCAGTTGCAGACTTTCATTAACTTTACTAGTTCATTGAATTTTCATAAAGAACCATGTAAAACCATAATTTTCAGCCTGCAAATTGCTTGAGTTAATGCACCAATTTATGTGTTCCCTTATATCAGTATCACATTTCAGTCTATCAATTGTGGCAATTTTAACAATGGGCTAACTACAGCATGCTCTAACAACTATTGGTGTCTAACAACAAAAAGATTTCTCATCCTCACTCTACTAGCTGGTGGTTTAGTTCCAAAATCCTATTACTAATCCTATCTGCAAAGGTCACAACTAATACAAATTATCTCAATTTGGGTACCCTGGAAATAGATTCTAAAGTAAAGGTTTGTGTAAAGGGAGTTATTGGGAGGGTTTTCTGGAAGAACACAAAGGAGTGGGAAACAAAAATTGACAGAGAGAATAACTGAACTTGTCTTTTATAATGAAGTTCTAAAAGTATGGGGTGCTACTTTGTAGATAGGGTGGCACTTTAGAGTTGTTTCATCCCACATTTTAAGGACCAAATATCTTTTCAGCTTATTGACCAGTCTTCATATGGAAACTTTTCTGTGCAGGATGTTCGACTATGACTAAGGCCATCATTTTCAGCTGAAATAAGTTTCTGGGAAGGAATTTAACTGTCAACAATAAGCACTCAACACTCCCAGAGGATGGGGGCAATTTGTATCTTTTCTTAATGTTGGGAAGAAAGATTAGGAAGCCAACACATCATCTGCTATGTTACATCAACATTCACCTAACTGTTCAGGCTCCAAACCTGCCTTCTTCTTTTATGTATCTAGTTTGTCAGTGTCTGCTTGATGAGGCCTCCAAAAGATAGCCAGAAGTTATTCACTTGGGTGGCAATTTTTCCATATTTCCCTGTATTAGCCTTTCATATATAGTTCTATATTCCATTTTATTCATAAAAGAATGGTTTTATGAAAAATAAAGCATGTATCTCATTTTAGAACCTTCTAATTAGTTCTCATTGCAGATAACATAAAATCAATGCTCTGTATGATGCTTTACTCTAATAACAGTTGGTATTTGGGTCCAAGCTTGCTAAATACATTGCATTCAGTATCTCATATAGACCTACAGTAGTCTTCCCAACATTCTGTTATTGAAGCTGGGTGCTGTGACACACACCTGTCATCCCAGCTTAATCAGGCTGAAACAGAAGGATCATAAATTCATGGTCAACCTGGACATTTTAATGAGATCCTGTTTCAAAACTAAATCAAATAAAAAAGGTCTATTTCTCAATGTAAAAACCTAACTTCAGTTTCCAGCACCAGAAGAAAAAAGCTATTGCTATTGCTATTGCTAGTGTTTTACAGAGAATTTACATGCATGTATCAACTCCCCGCAAAGAATGCATGTACTATGTACTTTAAAAAAAAGTACACTGAGAATTAAAGTCTGGATTTGAACCCAGTACTTTCTGATACTGAATCTCTATCTAGTGTTACTATAGTTATAGTAACACTATCTAGTGTTACCATAACTGTCACTGAAATGTGTAATCCCATAAAAATTTCAAACTCTGACTCTCACATTAGACTAGTATTGTTTTGGATACTCAACTATCGTCTCACCTAAAATATCATCATCATTATTAGCAAATCATATTTTTTCTGAGAACATAAAGTATCCAATAAATAGGACTCAACTTGTTTTTTTTGTTCTCATAGGCTATCTGGAAAATGACTGGGAAGTAATTTCAAATGGAAAAAGATGCACAGTGAGCTCTCAGCATAAACAATTATGAGACCAGGAATTGAAGTATGCACCCAAGCCCTGCCCTAGGACACTTCCTATCACGGTGTTTTGTACCCTCTCCATGGGAGTGTCTTAAAGGGAATATTGTCTCCATTGCTCTGGTCATGTAGCATAAAAGCTCTACAGCACAACTGCCTGAAAAGCATGGAGGAGATCTTTGCCCTGGAAAAAGCAATCTGTGATCACCTTTGACTAATTTAGACCCCAAAGGGCAACCTGGAAGTTTGGTGAGTTCTGAATCACAGTGCAGTTTGAAAAACCTGCAGTCTTTGCCTGCTTGAGAACATTAAAACCTGAGGGCTCCTTGTGAGGCCTGGCCTGGGAGTGAGAATTCATCTCACATTTCACTGAAACTTCCTGTGTAAGCCTGGAGAGGATGCAGAGGAAGGAGGTTACATTGTTTGGAGCCCTTTGTCCATTCAGCAAAGTTGTCCTAACAGTGCATGTAAAAAATAAAATAAAAAATTGGAAGAACTACTAATTAACATTTATTGAGCAGTTCTCTGGAGAAGTGCACATTCCCAAGTTTTCCCAATCAGTTATGTTAACCGATAATTGCTATAATCTCCGGCAGGCTCAGATTTTCTCCCAGTTTAGTGTATACCCTGAGAGTCAATACTTCTACTACCTAAGAACTTTAAAAATAGTCTAAAAGAATATGGCCAGGAATATACTGACTCATTGTCGATATTGTTTTCATTGTTAGCCTTGGAAAGTTAGCAGCAAAAATCATCTTCTTGCTTATTTCTGAACAGGTTAAAAGGAATATCCGGTCTAGTCAGTTTTATCAAAGAAGAGATCCCATATCAAAGAAATCCAACCTATCTCAAAGCTAGGTATACAAACTACTTGTTTCTGGAAAATTTGGAAAAGAACTTGAATTTAAAGGAAAGTAGAAACTTAACAGTAAAGATTTGTAGGTCACAGCAATCTTATTATTTTGTTGAAAATACAGACACTGAGATTTGCTAAATAAACAACAACAAACATTTTGTAGGTCTAAGGGAAAAGAGTGCTTTGCATGTTATTGCATTTGGCCATGTTAAAGGATTCGTGAAATACTCTAGTAACAGGAAGTATTGCTGCTCTGAGTATGTCAGGAAGTGTGAAGTCGTGCTATTCTATCCAGCACTAAAACACTGAATCTTTTCCCAAAGAATCTCACGTTATTGCATTCCTATAACAACTGAGTTGGCTGAAAGATTCTTCCTGCTAGCTTTCTTGAGTAGTCTTTACTTAGGGTTATCTATTTCTAAATCAATATGCTGCATGTACACAAAACATATGTTGCAGAGACCCAACTTTTGATTAGTAATAAACAAAAGGAAACCTACAAAAAAGTAAAATGATTTAATGGAAAAAATAGAATCCTAAATCATGAGATGAGAATGATTCTGAGGGCAGCAATAATATCAGACAGTATTTATTTAGATTTTACCTTAAGTGTAACATTGTTTTAGTTTTTTTCTATACTGTATTTAATCTTTCTAACTACCCCACAAACTAGACATTGTTATTCCTATAATACAGATGAGCACATTGAAGGATAGAGGTGTTAAACAACTACATCAGTGGTGCTTGAATTTTAAGTGGAATTCCTGGGATCTGAAACCTAGGCACCTAACTATCAACCCTGAGCTACTGATAATCCTCCAAAGTTGTCTTTTGATTGGCATCTTTCCTTTTGCTAAGTGAACATAGCCAATGTCTTTATTTTTTTCAATCTGTATCAATGATATTGTACATGTCACTACTATTATCCTGAAGTTATTTCCAAAATTAACTGAAATAGTATATTTAACAATACTTCAAAGGATAATGTGCTCTTCAAGTTGAGGTGATATGATTACATTGTATACAGTGGTTAGTTACTCAAAGCAATGATCCATTAAATGGTCAGCAGTGAGTGTACTTGGTATTCTAATAAACTGAACCACAGTAATAGGCTTCTACAAGATGTACACACATTAGTTCTTACCAGAATTCACAAGCAAGTCAAGGCTCAAACTGCCTCTGAACATAGTTATTTGGAGATACATAGGCATATTTCTGGAAACAGGGAGGAAATGCTGTAATTGTTTGCACATGCAGGCATTGTCTCTAATATGATTTTGCTATTTCAGTGATTCCCTTGTCATAACTATCAAAATGGCACAAGCAGTACTTTTTCGTAATCTCCATATTTGACGCATGAAAGAAGACTTAATTCCTGTTTGAATAAACAACATAATAAGGTTATTGAGATTAGAGACCATTACTATATAAAATTATGTCTAAGTGGCAGATATAATTAACATTGGATTGTAATTACACTAATTACAAGTCACATTAAGACACTCCAGTAATGACAAAGTGAGAACCCTATAATTGAATGGAATAAGTAGGGAAACATGCTGCTCACACTAATTACCTAAATGAGCTAATATGTCTTCAGAGTGACAGTCATGCTCAATGTTATTACGCAGACAAGGCATTTGAGTGAGGTACTTCCTTTTTTTAAAATTTATTTATTTATTTTTTTTGCTAATTTTCTTCATTTATTCTCTCTAGGACCTATTTCAAGTCATCAGCAGCTTTGGGATTTCTCAATTGAGCCAAAGAAAACAGAAATTTCACTTAGAGCTTTCTCTAACATTGTTAAAGGAAAGCACATATGGCAATGATCTGTAACCAGGTAAGATTCTAGTCTTGGTGTGGGAAATACCACCACCTGAATACCAGTTTGTTCCCTGGACTAATGATCTTGAATTTCTCCTCTGCTCTTACTTTCTAGTTTATTGATCAGGTAACTCCCCCTCATGCTTCACTGTAGTTTTCAACATTCAGGATCACCATATTGTGAGTTCCAAAGTACCAAATATGTCTTGCTGTAGCGTGGCTCCAGAGAGGCCACTGAGAGTAATAAAACCTGAATTATTCAAGAAAATTAGTATGAACTTTGCACTGGAACTCGTATTTCAGCCCAAGATGTTAAGTGAAAATATAAACTAAGAGTGAAATATGAATTAATAACCCTGTAAAAATTGTTTTGTGTTGTTTTTCCTTTTCCCCTTTAGATTACCTTTCCTTTATATGCCTTCCACTGTCTGGGGGCACTGCTTGAGTGAGAAAGGAAAATAAAGGAAACAGACTGCTGTGTTTTAAAGATTTTCTTTGAAAGACAGGAAAATCACAGTATGGAAAAAACAGAACTGATGCATTTACATTGATAAACAACGGTGAGCATAGCTTTTCTTTCTCTTGTGTTGATGAAATTGTGTCAGGCATGCCTTTGATGGTATGGCTTTGGAAGAGTTTCTGTACGTTCCATTGTTTCTTGTATTGATGTAAATGGGATTTCCTTATCTTCATCTGGAAACCATATTTTTGCATTTAAGAAATTAGGCGTATGGGTTTCTTGTACAAAGCAATGAACCACATACGCAAGGTTCATTAATAAATGTATGCTAAATGAATCAAGAAAATGGTAATTTGACCCTCCCACTCAGTTAATTTTTGACATAATAATTCAGAAATAATGATCCTGTTTTCTCGAAGTGCTCCACTTCCAGGCTTATGCAACTCTTGTAATCAGACATATTTTGGACTTAATGCTGAATTTGAATTAAAGTCATACTCGATTAATTCTTTAGTTGTACAAACTCATATAAGCAAGCATTAGGAGTTTATATAAGAAGAAGCTGATTTAAATGAATAGTACTGGAGGCCAGTCTACTAATAGACATGTAAATCAGAGGTAAATGAAACTTGGCATGCTTGTCTAAAACAAGGAACAAGATACTTTAGATTTTGTGTTTGACACCATCCTGCATTCAGTGATAATTCTGCAAATTATTCATTATCTCTGTTTGGTTATGATGTTACTATCAGTGGTCACTTGCAACTCATTGAGCCTTTGAAGCTTAAAGCAGCACAGAAAGTTGTGTCATTTTATGTCACGAGCTCCTGGTAAATAAATTAGCCAACTTGGCAGAGCAGTCAGCTACCCCAGACCAAGATTGGCAAACTTTTTCTACGCAGAGCCAAATGTGGATCACATATGGCCTCTGTCACATTTTTTCACAACCCTTTAAGAAATGTAAAAACCCTTTTTAGTTTACTGTCTGCTAACTGAAAACACACACATACACACACACACATACACACAGTTGTGTGTATACAGTTACTATCCAGGGCTGTATACCATTAGGCCACAAGCAAAATTTGGAGGTATTTGTCAGACTTCAAGCTAGACAAATGTAATTGAACATGTATTATAGTGAAGATTGTTCTTTATTAGAAACTAAGTAGAAAACTACTTAAGTATTTCATGAAGCACTAAAACAAACATAGATCATAAATGCTCAATATCATAGACATTTTCATTCTCTTTGTACTTGAGTATGTTGCTATATTGTGGGTCTATGAACGTGGAAGGGGCAATGGAGGCTTTTATGTCGGCTACAGGGAGTTACAGCTCATGGGTCGAGGGACCAAACCTTTGATGAGGTAAGGAGGGGTCTGTGCAAAGGCTAAGGATTGGAACCTGGCCACAGAGGGGTTAATCAAAAGGTAACAACACTAAGGATAAGATGATCCAAGTACAGAAATCATTATAAATATAAAAATAGAATAAAAACTAAAATTTCCAATACAAATAGGCACATAAATATAGGAAAATATAAATCATGGTACACAGCTGTAGTACACATTCTCCTCAGAATGAAATCTTGATTGGTTGAAATGGTTGATTTTAGAATGTAGGACTCTAGAAGAATATTGTTGTTGTTATTGTTGCTGTTATTGTACCAGAAACAAACAGATCACATAATGATCAGGCCATACTGATAATATCCAGAAATCAGTTTTCAGAGACTCACACTGGCAAGATCAAGGGTCATTTGAGGAAGACTGAGCTAGTTGGGTCACTGTATCAAAAGACTTCAATAACTGTAATCCATCAGGAGAAAAGCAGTAGTGTACACACACACAAAAAAATGCAAAGAGAACAATGGCATAGATGGAAAACCTCTTGATTATCAAAAGTGGTTTAATACCTAGAAAAAGTTTTGCTATTCCCATTCAGTGATTCCACTTTCTTAGTAGACACTGTAGAGTAAACCTTGGTTTTACTCCTGCTATCCCAGTCCCCCCTCTAGCACACGTGGATATGCAATGCTTGCCCCTTTGCCAAGAAAACCCACCTCTCCTTCTTACGCTGTTGGAATACCGCACCTGTAAAACGATCAATTTTAAAGCCAGCTGTATACCTTGGAGTCACAATAGATCAGTTCCAGGATTCTCCCTTATTTCTACTGTAATAGATTTTCTACTGTAGTTCTAATGTCTAAATTGTCAATAGGCAAGAAAGATTTCTACCCTTGAGGAGTTCTTACCTAGGCTTTGACCTCTAACATGAAATGGAACTCAGTATATTATGTCGCAGGAACCAGACCTGTAGCCATCCTTACTTATTTATAATCTCATGCTGAAAGACTTCCTCAAGATCATCTGTCTTTTAGTTCTAATCTAAGTGTGATTTCAAAATATTCTTGAAATACAGTAAGAGTTAGTTTCTTTCACTGGTATTGTGTGCATGTAGGTAGCTCTCTGATATCTTCTATAGTACCATCCTCTCACCACCTTCTAATGCACTGGCTTTTACTTCTCTTATCCTTCTTGCTTTCCTGCCATCTCTTGAGCTCAATCTTGCCCACATTATGGAAGTTGTAAGTGAATCAGTACTCCTAGTTTCACTCAACCATGATTTTTTTATTTTAAGGAACATCCTGGCATCACATAACCTTCCATCTGCCAAGTACAGCATTGCTTTAAATGGCCTTGCACCTGAAATGCTGATTATGGAATCTACTAATAGATGTTTTGCATTTAATTCTCTTGTAGTGTTCCAAAGAGTTAAGGGTAAAGTTCTGAAGTTAAAATCTCATCTTGGCTCTAATGCTGGGCATGTTATTTAACCTCCCTTAGCATATTGGCATAACATGAGGGTGATATATAGATAAATGGTAACAGCAATTCATGCATTACAAGGTTGTTAAGAACTAATGACAATAGCTATTTGTCAAGTGATACTGTATGTGGGCATTGTGACAAGTACTTTGAATATATTATTTTGAATTTTTAGAATTATATTTCAAAGTGTATTATATTCTGCTTTTATAGATGAAGAAATTGAGATTTGATGTGTTAAGGCAATTTATCTTAAATCATCACAGTGAACAAGAGACAGAACTGGAATTCAATTGCAAGGTTTGGCTGGCACTTAAACTCTAGCATATTTCACCATGTTCAGCTGGGCACCTCTCATGAGAAGGTTTTTCTCCAAAGAAACAAAGAGACATATTTCTCTGTGGCATTTCCTGTTTTCCCATTTCAAACATCTTTTTAGTTGCCGGAGAGTTGCCAGGATCAAAGGCATAATTTATGTACTGAACTGATGCAAACTAGAAAGGAAAATGCATTTTCTCATGTTCTATCCTTTAACTCATTCAGTACAGAACATTTAAGCAATTTGAGTAAGGTAGTAATAGACAGACTTTAATGAGAGGGAACATTAAATGGATTAGACATGGGTGGGACAGAGAGAAGTGTGAGAATTGTGAGACACAAATGCAAAGTAATAAGGATCCTAGTCAGCAGTATATTAGATGCTTTGGAAGATTGTAAGAGGGTGAATTTAATTCTTTAATGTCCCAGAAAAAGAAATCTCCCTAATGTGCTGGAAATCTACACAGGACAGTGTTTTCTGACTGTTCTACTTAAAGCTGGTCTCCTAAATGTTCTTATCTCAACCTATTTTTTATTCCTTGGTAACATTTTATACTACTAATAATTTTATTTGTCTTCAGGGTTTTTGTTTTTCAATCTCTTTCGCTGGAAAGTAGGCTTTCTAACAATAAGGACTGTGTCACACACCAGTTGGTACATAGCAAAGTACACTGGAAATAGTTGTTGAATGAATATAACAGAAGTCCAAAGAAGATTCCCTCCTTATGTGTGGAGGGGGACCCAGGTATGGTCATGTTAAACTCAACATACCCACTTAGGGGTCACCAGGCAAGACAATAACATGCATGACTTTGTTTTCATAAAAACTCTCTTTATACTTCTCATCACAGAAATAAGCTCAGTAATTAGATATGCTGGGATCTCACCCATGAGGGCAAGCAGGGAGGAAAGCAGGATTAAGTGGAGCTGAGGAAATAGGAGGCCAGACAGACAAAGGTACAGATCAAAGGCTGAGGTCAGTTCACCAAATGTTTCTCTATCCAGTATGTCCAGCCTCAGAGGCATGAGATAGAGATACAGCTTTTGTAATACTCCAAGTTAGATGGTGGTGGTGGTGTCCAGATGGTTGCTCAACTCAGCAGTGCACTGTTTCAGAGTGTTCTAATGTTCACAGGAGACTGGAAAGAACTAGATGGTGTATTTGCCTGAATTCCTATGAGTCAATAAAACCTATCAGTACCATATCATACACTATGCTTAACCTTGTTGCCTCCAAGTCATTTTACAGAATTTGGGTTACTAGAAAAACATTTGTAACAATTCACTGAGTGATAAAAAGGGTTATACAACCATATGTACCATATGAGGCAAAAACATCTCTTTATATTTTTATCTACAACTATAAATTCAGAGGAAGAGAACAGATTGGGAGAAAATATCTGAAAATGTTATTAGTGATTATCTCCAGGTGGTAAAATCTCAGGTGATGTATAGTTTCATCTGTATATTTTCTATGCCTTCTCTCTGCAATGTGAGTTACTTACAAAGGTAAATATTAAAAATAAAAATGAGCGAATAATCTGCTAGAAAGAATAAATCAAAATGAAATCAGATCATGCTAGTGACTCTTCTCGTTTCTATTTCTTGTCCATTGAGTGGAATTCTGGGTCTCCTTCAGGACAATGTACTGTCTCTCTGGTTGGCTCTTGGTATGTGACATGACCTTTGCCCAACCAAGATCCTGAATCTCTGCTTCCGTGTTTTTGTTTTCACAGTATTTGGTATTTCTCGTTTTTCTCTTTATCCTACCTTCAGTCAAGTTGGAAAAGACCTGAACTTCAGACAAAAGATTCCAGGAAGGAAATTAAGGCAAATATCATGCTTAAGAGATTTCCTCTTGATGTGTGTTATGCCAAGTATATTGGTTAACAGATTTATTAGGTAGGCTTACAAATCAGTCAGAAAAGTCCACAATAGCTGTGTGTTCACTGGAGAGTAGGTGTATCCAGTAGCTCCTTAGTTCTAGAAGCTGGAAGTCATAGGAAGAGATGAAGGATACAGTATTTAACCTAGACTGAAGATCTAGAAGCTCCCCGAAGAGTTGCTGGTTTGAAAGGCTAAAGAAACTGGAGTCTACTAAGTGCAGGTGATGGCAGTAGCAAAGGATGCAACTGCTGGAGCAGAAGGGAGCTTTTTAAAATATGGGCAGCCTTCTTTTCTTTTTCCCTTTTAGTCCGTCAGCAAGTTTATCAGATGTTGGCACCCATGTCAGGGCAAATCTCTCTCCATCACTTTGCTGGATTACATGCCAATAATCTCTGGACACACCCAGAAGTGTGAGTTACTAAGTTGCTGGGCATCTTTTCACACCAAGTGTCACAGACCTTAAAAATGCAAATCCTTTAAATAACAGCCCCTAAGGCAAATTGCTAGGCCTTTACATGTGTGACAGAGTGGATGCTGGGATTTGGATAAAATGTAAAGAATCCGATGCTGAATCTGTTAGTTTATTTCAAAGACTACAAGGATTACCCTTAAACCAAAGATGAGCCTAGACCTTCAGATTTTCATGGAGCTGGAGAAAGTAGACAGAGTGGCCCGTTCCTCCCAGGTTGAATTCCCTCTTGTCAGCCTCCATAGCCTTTCATTCTTTATTTTTCCAAGTACTACTCCTCCTACCTCTCAAAAAAGCCTATTTATCACACTTTCCCCTTCAGTGCAATGGGAAATTTCTGAATTTCATTTCCTGCCAGGTAACTGATTAGGCTTCCTTTTTTAAAAAACAAGAATCCAGTGTGAAGTGTTGATAGCTGATAAGGACGTGAGATGTGTTAAAGTGTGTGCTGATAACACTGACATTTCTTCAGTAGCCTTCAGAATCTTGGGTCTAGTGAGGATTCAAAACACCATGAAGCACTGGAAGATTAAAAAAAAAAAAAAACAGTAAAAGAGACTTTCCTAGCTCCAGATAATATAAATGATGCCTAATTTAACTCAATATTTGACTAGTTCTTATTTTCAAAGCAAATCTTCTGGATAGCTCCATTTGAAAGAATGATATATAGTTTATCAAAAGTATGGAAGTACAAATGGTAGCTGTGACATGGTATATTGAATATTGTATACTTTTACAGGTTAGTCAAAGATAAAGAATTTAACTTGGTAGGAAAAAATAAGTATACAACTCAGTGATGAAAACGCCAATCATTTCTAAAAGGTCAATTGGAATGGGTTGATTATAGTTTGCAATGCAGCGGTCCTTAACCTACACTGTGCTGCGCTCTACTTCCTTGTGGTCTTGTTTTGGTAAAATTCACATTTAGAGTTCTGATTCAGTTGGGGCTTGGGATGGAATAAGGAAAAGAAAAAAACAAAAACACTTTCTAATTCAAATCATTTATGTGTTTTTCCTTGCTTTTCTTTTAGTTGGACTGATTGCCTAGTCATTTCATTTTAATGCATTAATTAATCTTTATTTTTTGTTATCTGAAGACATAAAAATTAGGAATCTTTTTAATTTGGCTAGGTGATTGTAATTCAGTGAATGCATAAGGGTTTATGAGTGTATGTTTGAAGCTTTAAAAAGTTACAATTTGTAGGAAGAGACAGCTTTCAAAATTATTAAAATATTTAATCTTTTTCTTATCTAACAATTAAGAATAGAAGTTATATCTTTTTATATCTTAGAAGATAGTTGCAAAGTTCACAGTAAGATAATAAAAGGGAAGATTTTTAAAATAATAAAAATTAATTTAGATATGAGTAAGATACTACCCATATTACTTTAATTTTTCATATATCTGACTTTAAAATTGTAGATTTTAAGGGCAGGTATGTTATGCAAATTATTTTCATTGAGATGATGTTTAAAGAAATTATAATTTACTATAATAATATCCACATATATAGAAATATTTTTTCACTTAGTGTTAAGTATTTTATTTTTATTTTCAGTGGATGATAATTTTAAATTTATTAATCTGACTAAAGCACATGCACTTTGCATTTATCAAAGTATGGCTAAGATTTAAGTAAAGCTCATTAAAATTAAATAATACATGCTATGATTAGATAGCAACTATTCTGTTTTTCCATGTGGTTAGAAGACAACAGACCTCATACTTTGGGGAATTAAGCAAGTAAAACAAAATCTGCTACCACTAGGCAAGAGTTTCTTCTAAAACATGACCATTCGGCAAAATACTGAGAAAATAGCATCAATTTTCAGTCAACAATTTTAAGATTTTTTTTCTTGTGATGCTGTTTCAATTGGTCTATATTATGTTTCCCAGGTTAGTTGATCTTTTTTAAGCAAGACATCTTGTGCTACATGATTCCGGTACAGTTTTTGAGGACATTTAAATAAATAAAAAATTTTTGATCGATAAAATTTTAGAAGTAAAAATTTGAGTTCTCTTATGTTATAAATAATAGAATAATTCACAGTAGTAAGTATATTCATTTAAAAAGGCATTCACATCTTTTAAATTAAATGATCTCTTTGGCTAATGCTTACCCTTGTAATAAATCTGTCATTTTCCCCTGAAACTATGCAATTACGTGGAATTTCTAAATCTCCTCAAATGCGACCTCATTTGGACAGATATTTTTAAATGTTTGCCAGAAAGTAAACAGGAAGCAAATCTGAAAGCAATTTGGAAAAGTCAGAAAGATACTCTCCTTCCAAGAATCTGACTCAGTCACCACGACTCTCTCTGCCCTGTTTCATACTTGCACAGGCTTTTGTTTAAAGAACCAGGTGGCAAATATAAAATGGATTTTAGGACCTTTCTGATACCTCAGAACTACTCAGAGTCTTCTCTCTGTATTGCCACCTCCTTTCTTCACCCCATTAAGTGAAGAGTTGTATATGTTGCAAGAGACTACTTGATCATTGTACAGACAAAATGTTCTGCTTTTCAGCACATTTTTAATCCACAGCTGGTGCACAGATTGGCAGAGAGTATATGTTAGTTTTAGCTGTGAATTTTTTCAAGTTGAGGTTGCCTATATTTAGATCTCTGGAGTTTTAGGATTGCTGAAAGTAAATGTTTGAATGAGAAAAATATTGACTGGTGGAAAATACTGTTTAATAGAGGTGTTGATTTTGACCAGCCTAAAATATGCTCATGTTGGATGAACATTTATAATAAGAGAGATAAAATTGTGTATATTACTGGGGAATACACATTTATTCAATTACTATACATTAGAAATAAACCATGGTGTTTAATTTGTTGTCTAAAGAATACGTAATTCCTTTGAAGAAAAAGTGGTTATGTAGGTTTATTTTGGAAAATGAGATATTGCCTTTTAGAGACAGAGACAGAGAAGCCAATATTCAACCTAATTCAGACTTTTAAAGTTTATTTTGAAAATCATCAGAATCCCAAAGTAAATTATTTTATTACTGAGTCTTGGACTACCTCACAAAACAGACCCTTCATTCATGGGAGAAAATATAATGGTGATATGCTATTTCTTCCTGAACTGACTTTTAATTCATTCAACAAATAGGTATTGAGCACACATTAAGTGCCAGGCAATATGCTAATTACTGAGAATATTTGAATTTTACTTTGGTTGTTATCACTCTGTGAGTTACAAAGAAATGCAAAATATATTTATTATTGTAATCATATTATTTTATCTGCTTCCTAGCCAGACTATTATTTGAATAATTTTAATTGTAAGTTTATCTAGTAACTGAAATAACTCAAAATGTGTAGGTTTTGCTCAGAGTTCACTTTGATTCAAGAAAGAATGCATAAGCTATGACTCGATAAATAAGTGCACCAGAAACTACAGAATTAAATGACTTTTTTATGTTGAACTTTTTTACATCCAAAATAAACAGAAGATATATGGCTTTATTCCAGTGTAGAACAGAACAAATATTTTATATAAGAGTTATTGCTTCAAAGCAAGTATACAGAAATGAATTGTGTTGTTTAGAAGTTGGATAGCTCCATTTAAACTAGATATTGGAGATAAAACATTTAAATTTATTTATACTTATCACTATATCTAGAATTGTAATATATTCTAAGTTAATCTACAAGAGAATACATTGCCAATATGCATTCAAGACATTAATAATGTTCAGTTTTTGAATTAAAATATCTCAATTATGAATTTATCTTAGGGAAGTAATCAAAGATATAACCTTAGATGAGCAAAGTTATTTTAATTTGTTATTTGTTATAAACTACATACATATTAGAAATATTTCATAAATGTATTACTGAACATGATGAAATACTAACTTATATGTTTTGGATATGAATTCTTTTTCAGGTGTATCATTTGCAAATATTTTCTCTATTCTGTGCATTGCATTAAAATCATTATGTTGACAATGTATTGTGAATATTCCAATTAGGTTCCACTAGGCTGTTTATCTAGTCTATGAGCAGGTCATCAAACACTCTAAATTGAGGGATTGTAACTCAAAGTCACAGTAGACCATGACAACTACAGTTCACAATGTAAAATATCTCAAAGTAGAAAGATGCTCAGAAAAAGAATCCAAAAACCTAAAGAATGTTCCTCTTAATTACCTAGCACAGTGCTAATGAGGAAAACTCTTAAAGGCAAGGAAAGAACCACAAAAAGAGAAGAAACATTAGACAACAATGCCCAGTGTTGTGCCACCCAAGAAGTTTTTCCATTACCAGCAGCAGACTGGGCATTGGTGAGCACAATAGATACTTTAGTTGTTTCTAAATCATGACTGTTGTGGAGCAATGTTGCAGAGAATGTAGAGTCCAGCTATGACTTTAGAGATACCAATTTAATTTCTTTTGGGTATATGTTCAGAAGTAGGATTACTGGATTGCATTGTAGTTTATTTTTAGTTTTTGGAAACCTCATGCTGTCTTCATACTGGCTCAATTTATATTCATAGTGTGGTAGGGTTCTCTTTTCTCCATACCTTAACTTTATTAAGAATCTTTTCATACACTTTTTAACCATTTATATGTCTTCTTTGGAAAAGTGTTCACTTGGGTCCTTTGACCATTTTAAAATAAATTTCTTTGTTTTATAATGAGTTATTGGTTTATATGAATTCTTTATATGTTTTGGACATGAATTCCCTGTCAGGTGTATCATTTGCAAATATTTTCTCTGTTCTGTACAGTGCATTTTCATTTTGTTGATTGTTCTCTTTGCTGTGGAGAAGTATTTTAGTTTGATATAGTCTTGTTTATTTTTGTTTCTGTTCCTTTTTTTGGTGTCATATCCAAAGCTAGAGTCAAAGGGCTTTCCTCACGAATTTTTCTTAAGAACTTTGTGGTTTTATACCTAATTAAGTCTGAATTTGATTAAACAGTTTTAAGTTTTCAAGCAATTTTGAGTCAGTGTTTGTATATGATATGAAAAATAGTTCATTCATGGGTACCCAGTTTTTCTAACATCATTTGCTGAAGTAAATTTTCTTTTGCTATCATGTATTCTCAGTTCCCTTACCAAAGACTACATGACCTTGCAATTATGGGTCTATTTTCAGATTCTCTGTTCTGTTTCATTGATCAGTGTGTTTGTTTTTATCCCAGTACCATAGTGTATTGGTTAACATAGCTTTATAATATAGTTTGAAATAAAGTAATGTGATAATTCTAGCTTTGTTCTTCTTTCTCAAAATTGCTTCTATAGTTTCATATGCATAAACACAGTAGATGAATAGTTAGTGTGCCCACATGATAGTTACTCAGACACTTACTCATTTGTTCTTAGATCACAGAAAGTTATGTATACATTATTATAGTTGGTCAGTCATCATGCTTATGCCTTTTAAAATGTAAGTGTAGACAAACCACTTAAGCAATATAACTTTAAATCAAATAGTAATAAAATAGGTAGTTAAATACCTGCTATACATAATATGCTACATAATATATGTAAATAATAATGTGATAAGTAATAATATGTAGGTAAAAGTTGAATAAAAATCCACATAACAGGAAACATTACTAAATTTAAATAACTATATGTGTAACTTTTTGGTAATATGCTAGTCACAGCCATCAGTTCACTGTGAAGAGATACATTCTGTTAAACACAAAGGGTTTATTATAGAAAATTGTTTTTAAAATGTATGAAGCTGATAAATTTATTTTTAAATTATTTCTAGAAAGAGAAACTCTAATAGATTTGTTTTGGTTATTTAATATTTTGTAATTGAAATACTATTTTATTGGGCACATGATTAATTTTAGCTAGAGTTAGCAGATATCTCTTGAGTTTTATATACCACTATGTGTGTTGTGCACATTTTATGGTTCCTGTCCCATACATTATTAGTATCTGCTAACACCCATATTTTCTAGTTAGACTATGACATCATAGAGGGTAAATCACATCTAAGGCTCTCCCACAATAACAGAGTCTCCAGCATAAGAATAAACATTTCCTAAATACTTTCTGAATACTCACTTTTAAAGAAAATAGTGTGGAAAAATCAAAGTATTTATTATCATATTTTTTTACAGGAACTTCAATGTAAGTAATTATTTCAAGGGGCCTATGTTGCAGCACAGAGGGTCAGGACAGAGGAGGGAGCCCTCCTAGAATAAACTAGAAGTTGCTGGGCAGTGCTGCTTACACAGCAGCAGAAGCCTGTGGCACTAAGGAGCAAAGCTAAAAGGTTGCTGTGAAGGTTGGGCTTTAAATAAACTAATTCTATACATTATTCTACTCCATTCATCACTCTACTGATATTCTTCTTATATGTCCAGTGAGGGAGCAGGGAAACAGACCATGGTTTTTCTTTCTAAATGTGTCTTATAAATGGAATATAGGAGTTTGATGTAAATTGATTTTTTCCTATGCTGGTTGAAATAACTTTTACTCAACACATACTTTTCTTGATTCATCTCATATTTATAGATGAATATTAGTTTAGGTAAAATAAATAAAAGTACTTTAAACCAGAGAAAGGACAGTATAGATGAAGGAATACTAAAAATATGTCAAATCCAATTTTTATTCTGTACACAATTTCAAGGAATGAGTTTGGTAAGGTAACTACTATAAACATGATATCATTGCTGGCTTCTATATGCCAGGTTTTAAAAGTCCTGCTACTGCCAATAGACGAACAAAACAAGTAAAAGACAGCCAGTAGAATACCAAATATCATCAGATGATTATCTGTTAACAATGTAGGAAACATTAACAAAACATGTTTCTCTAAATAAGGATGTAACAGAGATGGAGAAAATGAATACATGACCATAATGGATTTTGATAAATCCTACGAAAGCAAGGGATGAGTCATTGAGAAAATCAAAGGACTTAGAATGAGGAAAATTTTTGTTCTGGGTTGAACTTCAAATATTCATTGAGACCAAGTAAAGTACCAAAAATACACACCATTAGAACCAAAGGAATAGTTATTTTTAAAATAAAGTTTCTTTGTTTTTATTGGACATTTTAAAGATTATATTATATGCATTTGTACAAAAATAGAGTTATTTTGCAGCTACCTCATTCTATATGAGTTTTCAAGTGTAGTCGTTCAAGTGTGTTAAATTATAATTACAGTGAGTACAATCTGAAACATTCATTCTTGCGTATAATTTTCTCACATACACTGAATGTGAAAAGATTGAAGGTATGAACTATCAACAAGCCTCATCAAAGAGAAGCCCTATGTTTGACTTGGTAAAATTTCAACATTGAAATTCTGTATTGTTTCTTTATTTTTATGCTCAGTGACTTCAGTTTTATGCTAATTTATGAAAGTTATGTTTATGTTAGATTCAAAGTAATAGTCATTAGTCACTAAGAACAATCACTAACTTGTGAATCCTATTTATATTTCTGTCATAAATTGAATTTACATACTGAATTGTGAACTTAAACACCACATAGCTAAATGTAAATGGGTTTATTTCTATTTTATAATGCCATAGGTTTTTAAGAAGATGTAGGGAATATGAAAGTGCTTTGTAATTTTAAAAAATAACCCTATTTCCAGATACTAATTTTGTTTATTAGAGTAGCTTGTGTGTGGGGCACTGATAAACCTTATAATCAGCATGATTTAAATTGACACTAGAAAATCCCAAATGACAATATAGGTTTATTATTTTAACTATTCAACCGTGATTACACACTTCAGGAATAGAAAAGCTGTTTTCATTCACTGGTGGAGATTCATTAATTTAGTGAGAGGAAAACAATTTAACTCCAACGTATTTTATAATTTGCTATTACCCACTGGAGGCATTAATCTCTCTTTGGTCTTTAGCTCTAGAGTATCTTCCATGTCATTATTTGATCTAGCTCATGTGGTTATGGAAATAGGCAATAATAATAAAGTTTTTGTATTGTTAAGTAGACTGTAAGTCATTTTAGTATCAATTGTGAATGCTTAGAGTTTATTTTTATGGCTCAGCTTCAAGCTATTGCATAGATATTCAGGCAAGTTTATTTCTTTATTAGCACTTTCCTTTGTTGCTACTTTTCTTTGCTACTTTTTCCTTCATCAAACACACAGGATTAATACAATTGATAATTATATGATGCTGTTAATATATTAAATGTTGCAGAGATTTGATTGCATGCCTGTAATCAAAAGATAAGGTACCACTCGTGGTTCTACTTGCTTCATTTTCCAAATAGATTTATTCTGCAATTTCAATTGCCAAAACCTTCAACTGTACACAATCAATTTTATATCGACAAAAGTAGCACAATAGAAAGTGAGGGAAACTTTAATATTGCTTCTTTCCCTCTCTCAATTTATCTTATACTTTACTTTCTGTTTTCTTTCCATAAGCAAAATACCAGTCAGAAATGGTTTAATCTTTTCACACAATCTCTTATAGCCTCACATCTATGCAACATCTACCTACATAGAGCAACTACATAGATTAAAAGGGAGGAGATTGTGTAGGGGTGAATTTGAGGAATAAGTCTAATTGAAGCAAGTGTCACTGAAGGCTACGGTTTTGAAATTCAGGAACTGTCTTTTTGGCTCAAGCAATGTTCCTGCACCACTTGACCTGCTGAGTGGAGCCCTTCCCACTACAAAGATGCTGACTGTTTTCAAGTGGGCCATGTCTCCCTCCTCCGGCCCTGACTTGGGTGGTCATTTCTCAGTCTGAGTCACCTTGACCAAGGTATCAATACCTTATTGGTGAGATTCTTGTCATGATTTGAATTCTTTCTATTCTAGGTAGGAATCAAGGATGACTGAGAAGAGTTAAAGATTCAGGGGCATCCTGAACTCCTGTTTGGCCTCTGTGCCCAGACTGTCACAGCACAGCTAGTCATTAGGTGATTTATGGAGTGGAACAGGGGGACAGGGTGAAGTCAGGGCCTTCACTATCTTTCTTGTTAATTAGTCAATTAGTCTGCCTCTTCTAACTCATCTCCTTCACTCTAGAATAAGGCTGGAAAGGCAACGTTAACAGAAGAGCACCATGATTTTGATTCATTTTCAATCTTTTGATTTCGGTGTCGACTGGATGCTGTGTAACTTTTATTTTCGAAGAGACAAAATGAAGCTCACTCAAGACAAACAATAAAACTTGAAAGTTGAGTTTTTTGAGTAAACCTGGGCAAAGGTCTTTTATTCAGAAAAGCAAGGACATTAAAATAACGTAAACTTTTTTTGTTTGTGTACTGTTTTTTGCTCCTGCTGGAACGTTGCTACATATTATATAGAAAAGATCTTATAGTCGCTCTTTAGAAAACTAGCTCTGAAAATATTTATTTTGTGATTGAAAACTATATAATAAAGATACTTAAAATCACTAATTTTTAGGTTTGTATTAAGAAAATATAAACTGAATTTTTGTGCTTTTTGGAAAACATTGATGTCTTCTTTATATTTAAATGTAAGAAAATAATTGTGATTGTCCCATGACACAAGTAAAAAGAGGTTTTGTTTTGAATAATATTTTTAATCATTCAACTTTCTTAACTGTATTAATAATTCAATTTTTGTCTTTCCTATAATTGATCTCTGCCTGCTTATTTGGCCAAAGATTGAAATATATTAGACTCTGCATATTATTGTGTTTCTTTGAAAGCCTTTATTTCTTCTTGTGCTGTTCTTTTTCCTTCTATTTATCTTCTTTTTCTTTTTGTTTTGTTGATTTTTCTGTTTCCTTTTATTTCTTTTCTCTTCTGTTTTACTTTTTGCTTCCCTCTTGTCTATTTTTCCATTTGTCAGTATCATTTTGTGTATTTTAAATATTTTTTAGTCTTGTCTCTGGTATTTTTTGTGTAAGCCTTTGTGATGATTATCTTGGAAGATTTTATAAATCTTATTAACAAGATGAATATATTTATGTATTTATTTGCATTTGAATTTTAGCTGAATTGTAGTTTTATATACTAAAACTTCATTTTCTTTTTCATTGCACGTGAATTATATATCTGGCTTTTAAAATAATCTGAAATATTTTTATGAATTTTAGATATACATAAAATTTAGGTGCATTTTTAAGTTTATATAAATCTGTGTCTTTTAATGAGGGAAATGAACTTAGAATTGTAAATTATAGCCCATATCAGACAAGCATATTTTACATCTATTTTCTTGGTTTATACTTTGATGTCAAAGTTTTTGCAAAGTGATAGAAATTGTATATATCCAAAGTATAGAACATATTTTGATATTAGTGTGCATTGTGGAATAGCAAACTCAAGTTAATTAGCAATGCAAACTACTTCATTTATTTTATTATTATTATTTTTTATCATAAGAACACTTAGAAATCTACCTTCTTTAGCAATATTTTTAACATGTATTACTAACTATAATCACCACAGTGGCCACAAGATCTCTAGAACTGATTTCTCCTGTCCAGTTGAAATTTTGTGTCCTTTGATCAGCATCTTCCCCCTGGGCAGTTGGTGTCTAGACAGCCACACAGACACCAAAATCTAAGAGTGTTCAAGCAACCTAACAAAATGGCAGCTAACATATGCACATCTTCCTGTGTACTTTAAATGATTTCTAGAGTATTCATAGTGGTTAATATAATATCAATGCTTTGAATGAAATTGTCATTATACTATATTGTGTAGAGATTAATAGAAATATGCTGAACATATGACAGCAAAGAGATGTTCTCTACAAATGCAATTTTTTTCCAGAGCAGTTTCCATCTGTTGTATAGATCTGTAGGAGGGGAAACAAAGGGGATGGAGAACTGACTGTATTTATCTTTTTCTGGAAGCATCTCATTTTTCAAGGATCACTTCCCTTGATTCCTAATGTAAATGACTTTGTAAATCATTTCTTTATTCTCCCTCTGCTTTTTTGTAGTTCTTGTGAGGAAACATCTGGTCTCTTTTGCTCTGTCTTAGCCAATAACCTCTGTTATATTTGTTGATTTTGCATTTATTTTAAAATTTTAAATAGCTTTTTTCAATTTTGTAGATGACTTCTTTTGATTCTGTACAGTTTTAATAAAATTTTATGCAAGCATCAATGCTTAAAATTCTATTTAAAATACTAGTCCCTTTTTCATTTACTAAAACTTAAAAAAATCATTGAGCATTGTGCTTTTTATATCTTCTAATATTTGGCCAATTCTTTATTTATAGATATACTAGCCTGTATAATCTTTATTTTTTATATCATGTAATCTATGCTTTCTCAGATTTTTTGAAACCACATCTCTTTATTTATCTATTTATTTATTTTTAAATTTATTTACTTTGGTACCAGGGATCAAACTCATGACCTCATGCTTGCTAGGCAACAGCTTATACTGCTGAGCTATATCCCCAGCAACACCTCTTCTTTTAAATTAGTGTACCCAAGATAACAGTCTTAACAGTGGTAAAAGATCTTCTCTTTTGTGGGGTTGAAAAATAAAGTTTACTTTTTTCTTTTTATTTACCTATATTTTCCAAATTTTCTCATTAAATTTGTATTTTTATTATGCAATAGTTTATAAGCAAAATGCTTTTTTATTCTTTCTAGATAGTTCTAACTATTGTTTTATAGACCCCTATTGCTATATTATTATTTTCTCTTTACTTCTTGTATGTAAAACTGATTTATTCAAGTCAGATATTCCTCTTTACATGAAAGGCATGCAGTCTTCTTGGGTTTTCTATTCACCTACTAGATATGTTAAAACAAAAATTTCCCATTAGATGATAAACTGGAGTGAATTTTGCTGCAAATTTGTGCTATTTTAAAAATGTAAAACCTCGATTTCTCAGGAGAAGAAGACCCTTTACATGGAAATATCTTCTCACTTAATTTCTGTGTTTGGAGATACCTGTTAGAGTTAGGTCTAAATCTTACTTTACTCACATGAACAGCCCTTTACTTTGGTGACCCAGTGGATTTAAGATGACCCCACTCCACTAGGTAAAGTCCTGGGAACTCTACTTTACTCCTTCACACACATGTATTTTAGAGTGCTTCATCATGTGTCTTTTCCTTCCCCTCTGTATTGATTTCCACAAGCACTAGTACTTTCCAAGAGTCATAGGTATATTTAAGGGATATTTTAATATTGCTTCCTTTCTAGAAATGCTGCCCCTTTTGGCTCCTACCCTCAGTTTAAGACAGAACTATGTTATTGCTGTATCATTTTCCTAAGTAAACCTTTCATTCTTAGTATTTTGATTTGCCTTTCTCTCTTTACTAGTAAGGGTAAATTTTATATTGGTGTTCCTGTCATTTGGGATAAATTTTATCTTCAAACCCTTCAGTGAACTATTTCCTCCAGGATTTTTAATGATGCTGTGAAAATTTCTGTTTTACATCGTATATATTGAAGTTAACTTTTCATATCTTTCTAAGTGTTTTATCTCATAAAATTTATAAATGCATTGGGTATATGCATAATTTTCACATACATAAACACATCAATATGCTTTAATATTTTTATTTAACTATTCAATATTTTTCTCCTTAAATTATTACCTTTACTTAGAAAACTATTCTGTCAGAAAAACAGATAAATAAAGACAGTTAAAACTATCTTTTTGCTTATTTATCTTAATTCAATATTTGTTAAACGAATATATAAAGATAAAATTATAATTCCCTCCCACGTCTCCACCCACTCTGCACTGCTTGCTCTGCTCCCAATGCCTTGCTTTTAAAGATTATTAATATTTTATATCTCAAGAGACAATGCTTTCACTTTCTAATGCTCACCATTACATCACTTTGAAAATTCATTTTGGTATCTCTGGAGATAGGGAAAAGTTAGTCTAAAGGATTAACTGACTAGAAGAGAAAAATGTAACATTATTCACCTCCAGGGTCTGTAGTTGGAAAAAAACATTACCCTAAAATGTAAGAATGTAAACTACCACTTGTTATTCTGATAGCTCTCTGGGTCAGGAACATGGAGAGATCATGATAGAAGAGCCATGACTCTGTTCTGCCACATATGGAGCCAACTTGGACTTAATGTGAGGGCAGGTGTCAAATTATCTGTTTACTCACATGCACGGTGTCTTGGTTACTCTTGTTTTATTGCTGGGACAAAATACCTGACATCCAAAATAATGAAGGAAAAGTTTATTTAGCTCACAGTTTGTGGAAGATTTAGTCCATAATTAGCTGGTTCCAAGGTAGGGTGGCATGTCACTGGGGCAATACTTCAAATGACAACAAAGCAGCAAGAGCAAAATAGGCAGGGGGAAGAGCAAGCCTCTTTTCCTCCCTTATATTTTCTACACAGGTGCCAACCCCACCCCAGAGCAGGTATAGCACTCACAAAATCTTCTTGTCCTACTCTTGCACAGGATGAGAATGTTTACAAAGTAAGGATCCTGGCTCCCTGCTGAGTCTCTTAGTCAAACTTCTAAACTTCTTAAATTGACACAGTGTATCAACCATAACAACCCACCCCTTGTCAACTTGGTAACCAGACACATTTCTTTAAACAGGTTTCCAGATACAAAGATATTGGTTATTCTTACTGTTTTACAATTTGAGCATTATAATACTAGTTTAAGGCCAGAGATTCAGCTCAGTGGCTCAAGTGCTTACCTGATAAGTGCAAGGTTATGAGTTTGATTCCTGGTAAAAAAAAAAAAAAAAGAAAGAAAGAAAAGAAAACCCCCACAAGTTTAAGAATCCTTAAGGATATTAAGTCTATGAACATTATATTACAATAAAACCATAACATTCTTCCCTAGGGCCCCAAAGACTTATGCACATTCCTTTATGCAAAAGGCATTTAGTCCATCTGCAAGATTTGCCAAAGTCCTAGCAGTTTCGGTACTGCTGAAAAGTCCAAGTCCCATGTCTCCTCTCAGATGGAAGACAAACTTAACTGCAAGTCCCTGCACAAATGAAAACAAAGATAAAGATTTCTTACATTCAATGGCACAAGATAAACTTTACCATTCCAAAGGGTGCAAAAAGGGCATACAAAGAAATGGGACCAAAGCAAGTCCAAATTCCAGCAGGGCAAGAATTAAGTCCTGTAGTTCCATGTGCACCATTGAGGCAATCTGTGGCAAATCATGAGCTCCAAAGGGCTTGGATGACTCCAACCCTATGGCAGGTCTCATGGTGACAGAACCCATGGATTCTCTCTTAGGCTGGCTTTATTCCCTCCTTGCACGTTTCCTTGGATGATCCATGTTCCTGGCTTTTCCAAACTTCTGGGGTCTCCACTTCATCTTTGGCTTCACACTCACAACTTCACATACTTCCCTCTCAGGGGCACATTCCCTCCCAGTTCTTTTGAAACCAAGGTGGAAGCCTTTTTAACCTCAGAACTCTTGCATTTTGTGTGCACTTAAAACCAGCACCACATAAATGATGCCAAGGTCTGCTGTCAGCCGGATCAGTAGCCAGGCTTTCCTCTCTCTTGGCTATAGGGCTCAAGTGCCTGGATCACTGGGCACTCTGAATCCAGTTCTAAGGAATGAATTTTCTATGCTGCTGCCATTCTGGAACATGGTGCTCTGCAGCTTTCAACTCAAAGCAAAGTTTTTCACTTTTGCAGTTTTGATGTTGCAAAGGTTGAAGACTTGCAGCTTTTTGTGATGCCTTCAAACCATCTTTTCTATTCTCCTATTCTTTCTCAGCAATTGAGATTTTCTCAACTTTCTCTTTGCAGTTCATAGTTTTATTGAAGCTTCCTTTCTGGCCAAACTCATAGTGTTTTAAACCATTCTTTTGGGCTCTTTGCTCTTGATTCTCAGCACCCTGGCTTCAAGACCAAATAGCATGGCACCAGTGCAACATTTCAAGGTTGCAAAAGACAGCAAAGCAACAAGAGCAAAAGGGGGAGGAGCAAGCCTCTTTTCCTCCCTTATATTCTACACAGGCTAACTCCATCCCCTGCAGAGCTCACAAAATCTCCTTGCCCTCGTCTTGCACAGGCTGAGTATGTTTACAAAATAAGGACTCTGGCTCCCTGCTGAGTCCCTTAGTTAAACCTCTAAACTTCTCAAATTAACACAATGTATCAATCATAACACATGGTTTGTGGTTTATGCTGGTCTTTTCTTGAGTTCTAAACTGAATATATCAGATTTAGCACCCATTAGTTTCCTCCAAATGTAGTTGACCTTTTGCTTACCATGACAGCAAGGTTCTTTAATAACTGGCCTGAAAGAAAACTGTATTGCCTTTTATACTACACCATGGGAAGTCACAAGCCATCATTTATGCCACATTCTATTTGTTAGAAAATAATCATTAGGTTTGGCCCACATTCAAGGAGAGAAAACAAAGAACTATGTCTCTCAATGGAGGAATGTCAATGGCACACCCAAAGAATAGCATATGAAATAGGATATATTCATACGGCCATTTTTGGAAAATATGACCCCTAAGACCCTCTGAGATGTAGATGAAATGCTTTTCTCAAGATTTCTAAACTCTATGCTGCATATAGTATCTCAATCAAATCTTTTTCCAGTTTCTTTTCTTGCTAAAACTTAAGTTTTGCTTTCTTCTTACTTGCAGTTACTGCTCTTTGCTCCATACCAATTAAGATATGAAATATAATATATACAACTGTGTTGGGTGTGCTATGTCCCCCCAAGTCCTCATACTTTTGATGGGGCTGAGTCTAGTGCTTGTGTTCAGTTTGTTGTCTAGCACTGGGATTGGCAATGTGAGCGGTGCACGCGCCCAGGGGTGGAGCTGAGATACAGTGTAAGGGAAGGCGGGTCTTCCTCTTGTGCTTTTGCGCTTTTGCCCTCTCACTCTCTCGCCAGCGTGTCTTGAGGCTTGCAGTCGCCATGAAGGGCAGCCCTCTCCACGCCATGCTGACTTGGAGCCAGCTAAGCATAGACTAAAACTTCCGAGAAACTGTAAGAACAAACCTTTCCTTTCCTAATTTTGGGCGTCAGGTATTTTGTCTCGGCAATGAGTGAAAAGTAACTAAGACAACAACCATATGCTTAGATATATGTGTGTGTTTAGAAGTGGGAGAAATAATATCATAGTCTTCATGGAGAAAATAATTTAACATTTGAATACAAACAACTCAAATAATAAAAATTCTTTTGGATATTTCTGTTGCTAAGTACTTTTTGGTTTTGTTTTTCTAAGAACGTATTCATTGAAATGTTAAAACTATAAAAACATAATGATTGTACATATTTATGAGGTTTAGTATGATATTTAAAATATATATATAATATTCATTAATGGAAAGAACTAAGATTTCTATCTCTCTATAACTTTATGTTTAAAGCCTGCAAGTTCTTCTCTTCTAGTTAATCATAGAACACACAATAGGTTAATATGAACTATATGCACTGTCTGATAAAATATGAAAAATTATTTGCATCTCACTGTGTTTTAATGTCCATCACCCAGCCTCCTCCCATCTTCCTTCCCTTCACAACCTCTAGTAATCACTACCATACATTTAGACTACATTTTTTTAAACAACTGCTTTATGGCAAAGAACATGTGGTATTTAACTTTCTGTGCCTTACTTATTTCACTTAAAATGTCCTTCAGTTTCATTAATTTTGCTGTTAATTACAGAATTTTTTATGACTCACTAAAATTGCACTGTGCATATATACCACTTATTCCATTCCGTTGCTGTTGGATATCTGGGTTGATTTCATATCTTTACCATTGTGATACATGCTTCAGTGCACACAGGCATGCAGGTATCTTTTGGTTATATTAATATCACAGTCATAAGTTATATGCCTAAGTGTTAATCAACTTTTTATCGCTGTGACAAAACACCTGAAAAAATCAACCTAAAGGAGAACATATGTATTTTGCTCATGTTTTCAGTAATTTCAATCCATGATCAGTTGCTTTCATCAGTTCTGGGCATGCGGTGGTGCAGAATACTATAGTGGGAGTACATGGCGTGACAAAACTGCTCACCTTATTGTAGTCAGGAAGGAGAGAAAGAGAGAGCAACGGGGAGCAAAATACATCTTTCAGAATTTTGCCCTCCAAATCAGTGCCTTCTTACACATTTTTATTATTGTTTGTATTCTGCTAAGCACTTACCATTGTTTTTAGGTATCTATAGGCATTTGTTGCAGGATACCTACAGTTATCAAAATCTGAGCATTCTCAAATCCTTCATATAAAATAACCTAGTATTTACAAGTAACCTGTACACATTTTCTCACATCCTTAAAATCATATCTGGTTTATTTATAGTATCTAATCAATTAAATGCTATATAAAAATTATTATGCGGTATGATCTAGGAAATAGTGACAATAAACAGAGAACCTGTTTATGCTCAATACAAAAAAAAAATAAATAAATGTAACCTTAAAGCCATGCCCCTAGTGACCTATTTCTTTTAACTAAGCCCCGCAAGTGACATAGCAGAATCACATGGAATATCTATTTTTAGTTTTCCATTGTAGTGAAAATCATCCTTCCAAATCTAGCAAAATAACTCCCTCTTATAGTGCATCACCTTGTCTCATCCCACTGTTCAGTGGGCCTGCAGGCCCCACAACCACCACCATCAGGTGCTGAGGCTCTGTGCCAGACTGCTATGGAAGGAGGTTAATGATCATTGTTGCTGGGAAGCACTTACTGAGGTGGTTGGAGTTTCCTAATAAGGATGGCATGAGAGAGGAATATGCATAGCTTTTCCCAAGTCCCCTTTTGTTATTTTACCTAGTGGCAATAAACTAGTCGCCTAGCATGAGCGGGGTAGGGGAATGGGCAGTGGAGGGTAGGCATGTCACTTGGGTATGCTGCAACCTGCAAGTCGTCCCATACTCTATAAGTAACCCCTAATAAACTCATTTACTTTCCAAGCTGGACTTTATAGAGTTATTCTTTGGTCTGTCGATCCCCTCTTACTTTGGAGGCAGATGTTCTTTTTTGCATCTCTAGAAAATGTACTCGTAATTTGAGAATTCTCAAAATTTAACAGTACGAAATAATCCCATTTATCTATTTTTAGCTTTGTGGTTTTGAAGTCTTATCCAAATAAACATGTCTTATATCGATGTCTGTATTTACTCCAATGTAGTATTCTCCCTTTGTGTTCTTGTAGTAGTTGTTTAAAGTCTCAACATACAGGGTTTTTTGTTTGTTTGTTTGTTTGTTTCTTTTTGCTGCATCAGGCATTGAACTCACAACCTCGCACCTGTCAGACGGGCATTTAAATCACTGAGCCAAACTCCTGGCCCTGGTTTTTTCAGGCAGGGTCACACTGTGTAGCTTAGGCCGGACTTGTGCTCGTGTTGTAGCCCAAGCGGGCCTCAAACTCACAATGCTCCTCCTACCTCAGCATTCCGAGTGCTGGGATTAAAGGTGTGTGCCACCACGCCTGGCGTAGAGTTTTTTTTAAAATCCATTTTGAGTTGCTTTTTATATAAGTCAGAGATAAAAATCAAGTTGCAATCTTCTAAATATAATGTTTAGTTCTCCTGGTACCATTTATTGAATCATTGTTTATCCTTTCTCCAATATATGTTTTTAGCACCTGTAGCAATAATCATTTGACAGTAAATGTGTGGGTCTATTTCTGAGCCCTCAACTCTCTTTCATTCATCTCTATCTGCCATTTTGTTTTTACTACCATAGTTCTGTAGGCTAGGTAATGTGTCACCAAGAACTTCAGAATGACTTATGTATTTCTTTTCCAGTATTGGTAACTGAACCCACAGAAACCTCCCTAATCTCCTTTAAAATTATTATTAATTTTTAAAACTTTTTTAGTTTGAGGCAGGATTTCAAGTCACCTAGTTGCCCAGGTGAGGCTGAAACTCATTATGCCTCTACCTCAGTCTTGGCTTACATTTCTTTATTGACTATTCACTGCTGTGATTTTCCTCTGTGATTCTTTGTAATTTTCAAAGAAAATTTGCCTTACCCAAAAACTATAAAATGAGTAAACAAATAAGTAATCATATAATTTCCTTGAAGCATGTTGATAATATTTTTTAGCAATGAAAATGCCAAATAGCAGGGCTATTAAAATTGTGATAGTTGAGGAGAAAATCTTTATCTTGGCCTTTTTATTTCTCTCTCTTCCCCACCTCCAGGCCTTAAAAGTTTTCTCTAAAAGTGTGTCAGCCCAAGATGAATGTTTGTTAAACATTTATATTTTCACATGAGGTGTGAGTTAATTTTTTTATGTGCAAATGGGATTTATAGCAGGATTGACACAATGTTTGAAAGAGCTATTCTCCAAATGGCATGCACCAAAAGAAATACATTTTTAGTCCTCAAAAGTACCTAGATTCAGTGCTCCACGAAAAGGCAAAACATCATTGATTCGTTTCAAATTTTTAATTTTTAATAACTTGAATCCAAGATAATATTTTGCATTTTTAGTCTTCATAGAAATGAGAAGTTGAATTACCTGAAAGAATTGAGTTGGGAAGATGATATGTAATATAACATATTGTACACCACGAATACACAGCAGTTTTCTTTTAGTTGGAAAATCATTTAGCTTTTTTTTAGGATAATCTACTCAGTAGTAAAGTCCACGTATGTTAAAATGGCATAGAATAATAAAATTCATAGCTTTAATTTCTTCTCAAGGGGAAGAAATGCTTGAAACAGTAATGAACAATCTAAGATAGGCTCTAATGCTTATACGTGATAAATTATGTCACGTAGATTGTAAATACTGTGAGTTTTGAGGAGAAGAAATCAACAAAAATAAGGAGTTGGCTAAGTGTCATGGAGCAGATGGGAGAAACCTAAATTTAGAATCTGGATAAAATCTTTCTAATTAATAATATATGCTAGGATTTGTGGTCATTTGGGAGCAATGTTAGGTTTTCTGTGAAGTTAATGTGGCTTAAGATTCAGGAGTCTCATTTGTCTTGATTCTCTAAGAACAGAAATTTGTAGACTATCCCAGGTGTGGAGAAAAATGTTTGCACAGCTATATACGCACTTCTCGATGTTTCTCTAAGCAGATATCAAAAGGTAGGCAGTTCTAACCCTGACTGGGCAATTTAGCAAGACCCTGTCTGAGGGCTGGGAATATTTTTCAGTGAGAATGCCTTGAGTCTAGTCCGCACACTCACACAAGCCACCAGGTACTTAGTGGAATTTTAAATTGAAAGTCAATGTTCATTTTCATACTTATTTTTCACCTGCCATGTTATACTCTTTTTGTGAAATGATTTCCCAATTTATATAAGTCAGAGCTCACAAAATCTGGGGCCACTCCTACTTGGGAGACTGTAACTTAGAGGTTAACTTAGTGCAGTTCCTTCTGAACACAGGGGCAGTGGACTCAGATGTCATTAGCAGAACTGAGAGCAGAACTCAGACTGCTTCCCTGTGCTCTTCCCTTTACACAGCGTGAGAATCACCTTCCAGGGTGTTTCATTTGGCTTATCCAAGTCTTCCAGATCTGATCTAATAAAATGTGACAATGAATTATGTCACTGATAAAGTGAAATGCTTACAATCTGCTGTATAAAATGGCTCTGGCAGCATCTACCTGTTCTCTGTAGATATTATAGTTTCTTAATTACTACACAGCTGAAATGCCTGGTGTTTAGAAATTGGAATGAGTTCATATAAGCACTTACATTATCAGGAAATATAAATAGTTCATTTATTCATGGATAACATTATTGTGCTCCTAATATAGTTTTTATTGATGGACACTTGAACTGTATCAATCCACTTAAAATTCAGAATGGTTCTTTTGTGCATGGCTTTATGAGAAGAGCAGTATAATTTAATTTAATATAATCTTTTAGAAACAATGATGTTTGTTTCATAAATGAATATTTTATATGTTGTGTTTAATTAAAATAAAACTATGCTACTGATCTAGAAAACACAAAACAGACTTGAGTTCATATTTATGAAGTGGAGCAATATTGGCAAGGCACAACTTATCTTGTTTATGAGACATGCTTGCTATTACTTGTACAGATTGCAGTCATTTTATTGCTGAGCTTTACATGGTTTACAACCCAACAAGTGCAATGAAACTGTCATGAGGAAAATAAGCCTATAAAAATTTTTTAAAAAAGAAAGTGGCACTCACAGATCAAAAAGCACTTTTTGCTGAAGCATGGGAAGGTTTTGAACTGTTACATCCCTTTAGGCAGTAGATTTTCTGGATAGATCGCTAAATGAAAGAAAGAAGGTTGAGATAAGGTACCAAGCTATTTTTAGTGCCTCTGCTTCGATTATAATTCCTGGGTGAGTTGCTTGCTTTTTCTTTTACTCCCAGAACTGCAGGTAAACATAGAGATGTTTTTGACAAAGAAACTATTGGAAACCAGAAAATGATGTTTAAGGTGGGAGGGGAGGGGAGAGGATGACAGATTCCTATCTCTTCCAGTGTTCAAAGTGTGTATTAACTTGATTTGTGTTTTTGGAGATTGTTAACAGTAAATCAGGGCAAAAAAATGTCATAAGAGGGATTGAGTTGTGGTGGGCGAAGTGCAGCTCACATGATATCCATTCTTATGCACACACTCAGATCATGTTTTTCTCTCTCCTGTAATCCCCTTTGCAGGAATTACGATGCAGCCTACCTCTGACCCGATGCCCATTGCAGCTTTTCTTGTCTGTCTGGCTGCTCACTGCTCAATCAATAGTTACAGTGTTCTTCCCTTGTAAGACACTGATGACAGAAGGTGGCAGGAGGCTGTCAGTGTGATTTCATTGCTATTAGAGGGTTGTTCCTGAGAACCTGAATGCCTGCATGGCAGGGCCTACCCAATTTGACAAGATTCATTTCCCAAGTTTCTATTACATTAATGCCCAGCCAGAAGGTCACTGTGCTTGACTCTGGATCTCCGCCACACTACCATACTCACAATGACATCGTCACTCTGGAAATTCTACTCTTCTCATTACAGCTCCACGCTTTGATCTCTTCTCCTCAACATGTCAGTGCCGACTATCGGCCCATGTTCTGCCTGGAATGGATGGTTTTTCCTGGTCTGTGCTATGACTATCACCATCTAGACTTTAAATATCTATTATTTTGGTGTTTCATTCATTAGATATTTTTGACCCTCCTGTATTAGTTCACCCTTGACGTTCACATAGATTTGATACACTAAAACTATACTTGAAGTTGTATAAACCACGTGTTGGAAATCGGGAATTACAACACAAACCTGAATTCAGAGGTTTCAGCTCTGTGATTGGATTTGTTTCCACAGACCCATAGTCATAGGTCAATTTCAACTTCTCATCCAAATTCACAAGTTTATAATTTTGAGACACCAGCATTTTTCTTATTAAAACAGCCTGAACTGAAATTGATCATAAAGTTAGCTTATAGCGTTCTTTCTCTGCAAGGGTTAAAAGAAGTCCACCTAGGTATACAGCAGGCAAAATTCAATTTTACTTATTTTGTTAGTAGGTAACATATGTATGTATTACAACATTCAAAGTTTCCAAAATACAGGTTAGTAGTTTTTCGCTTGTGAAATCTTCCAGCTCATCCTAGGTATTCAGTTATTTCTCTATTTATAAATATCCTTGTCAAGATAATGCATCCATATGTAGTTTATAAAAATGTATGTGTATATGATGAATATATGCCCACTTATACATGTATTATATACTCAGCATCATGCAGGCATGTACATATAACTTGCACATGAAACATACTAGCATGTTATAATCAGCTGTAACACTTCATTTTGAAGATTATTCTATGTTGTAAATAAAGAGCTATATTATTCTTTTAATGGCTAAATAATATTTCATTGTAAGACTATCTTCTATTGATAGATATTTAGAGTGTCACTAATATCTCATATTGCAAACAAAGCTAAATTAAATAGTTTTACTTTTGCAATGTTCTAGTATGTGTGTATTAAAAGGATAGGTATGTAGAAGTGTTGGGTCACTGGACCTATGTACTTATCAATTTGATAAATACTGTTAACTTTCCTCAACAAAAATTGCACTATTTTACTACAAGTAGAAATTCATAAGAATGTTCACATTTCTTCAGTGGCACAGCAAAACACAGATGGATGAGATGAGTAATTTGAAGACGATTGATAAATGAACTATTCACAAAATTTCGGTAGGATAGAGAATCACCAAGGCATGTTGCAGTATCCTAGGATAACCAAGGGTTGGGTAGCCCGTATTATACCTAATATGGCTGGGGAGAAAGCACTTAATAGGATCTGGATGCAGAAAAGGCTCCATAGAAAGGATTGTCTTAAAGGGGTTGGGATGGTTGATAAAGGAGGATGCCAGCCAAAAGCAAACCATTTGAAAGAAAACCTGGGGAGTAAACATTCAGATGACACTCTTTTCTCTCCTTCTCATAATTTTCTGGTTTACTCCATGGCCCAAGGACAGATAACAAGTGAAATCATAGAAAAAATCTGCACAAGTGAAATATATAGCAAGATGGAGAGAAATATACTAGCAAAGGAGGTATCAAGGAAAAGATCTCTCATCTAGATGGCTTCTTCACACCTTTACCCTCACACCAGTCAACACTATCTTTAGCCTGTGTACCTGAGAGGGAAGATACTATGCATGCATCTCTCTTAATGTGAGTATGTAGTGAACAGTGGGAAAGAATAGATGGTTTTATTTCTTTTTCTATGTAATATTTATTGTTACAAATATTCATTCTTATTTATTAATAAGATATTCTAGTTACATATATACATATAATGTATGTTTTATTTTTAACTAATTTAAACTTTGAAAAGCATTGCAAAACCAGAGCATCTTCCATCCATATTTGCAAATTTGCTAACGTTTTTGCCTAGTTTTCTTTTTGTTCCTACTCTTTCATTCTCTCTCTTTCTCTTCATGTAGTTTGTGTCATTATCAATGGATCAAACTAATATATAGGTAAATATAAATACATATATCATCATCATATATATTGAATGATTTCCGTATTTTCTGAAATAAAGGCATTTTTCTACTCACCCATAGTACAAAAGCAGGAAATTAACATTTCTAATTATCACCTAATCATCACACTTCAAATTTTCCTATTGTCCATCTAGGGTCATTCTTATATTTGATTATGTTTTCTTTTTAGTCTCCATCAATCTGTTCCAGAGTATCACTGCTGAGACAAAATATTTATTTATTTATTTTTAATTTTTTTATTTTAAAGATAGTAAAATACAAAAGAGCATAACAGAATAAAGTCAATCAAAACAAAGCAGTAGGACTGGTACAGAACTTCGAAGATCGATAATGTGAGTACAATAGCTACTATAACATACCTTGCTATCTTCAGATTAGCTGACCGTTCCAACAGGTGTAATAGAATTGAACCAAAAACAAAACAAAACAAAATCAATAAAAAACAGAATATAAAATAAAGGAAAAAAAGAGAAAAATAATAATGATCAGAGTAAAGCAAAACGATGAGAACCATATTGGTCCTTGAAGACAAGACAGAAGAGAGTCCCCCGTATTTGCAACATTGCCTACTGTCATCTTGCAAAGAGATGCTCAGGGTGCCGATCAGAGGCCTGCAAAATCTATGAAGCAATACTAGCATTTAGTTGCTTTATGTACCTTAGTTGCCATCAATTTAGCCAGACCTCAGAGCCAGCAGCTTGCTTAAGGGGAGTGGGGGGGGGTGTGCTGCGCAGGCCCAGCGGGTTGGGGCCTGGTTGGGCCCGTTCTGGTTCTCCTCCTGGGTCGTGCAGCACCCAACCCCGGAAGGCGGATCAGTTCTCTCTTGATGTCTGAGACAAAATATTTAAACCCCAAAGTTAAAAGAGAAAATGTTTCTTTCAATTCAAGTTTGTAGAGGTTTCAGTCCATGGTCAGCTGGCTCCAAGGAAGTGTGGCATGGCAGAGGAGCATCCCATGGGTCTATGGCAAAGCAGGCAGTCAGAAGGCAGCAAAGCAATGAAACAACAGCACCAAGTCTGTCTTTTCTCTGCCTCTTATCCCTTCCAGTCTACCTGCCTTTTGGGTGGTGCCATCCATGCCCAGGGTAGCATATCATTAATCTCCTTATACCCCTCACCCCAGAGTCATATCCTTAATCTCAGAATCATACACCCTAATCCATTCACTTTTGAAACTCCCAGTCTATGACTATGTGAGGCTTAGGGGGTCGTTTAGGTACAAGCCATACAATCTGCCCCTGACTCCCAAAAGATTCACGGGCATCCCTTTGTGCAAATGGTGTTTAGTCTATCTCTAAGGGTTGCCAAAGTTCTAACAGTTTCAGCGTTTCTGAAAAGTCCAACTCCAATGTCTCCTCTGAGATTTAAAGCAAATTTTGGGCTGCCAGTTCTTGTGCAAAGGAAAAGATAGCTAAATTCTTTCAACACACAATGGTACAAGATAAACATTACAATTCTGAAAAGTACAGATAGGGAGATAGAAAGAAACACGAGCAAACCAGGTCCAAAATCCATCTGGATGAACACTAAGTCTTATAGTTCTATGTTCAGCTTCTGAGGCAGTCCATGGCAAGATGTAAACTTCAATCGCAATTTTGAAGGTGCAGATGGTAGAGTCCTGTTAGTTCTTGTGTTGTCCTCAGGCCATCTTTTCCACTGTCTTCTTTCTTCTCAGCAGCCAAGTTTTATCCTGCTGTGTCTCTCTAATCCACAACTTTACCAGAGATTCCTTTTTGGCCAAACTCAAAATGGTTTAAATTATTCCGCTCATCTCTTTGATCTTGGTTCTCAACATAGATCTGGTTAAAATCCCCCAACAATAGTCATGCAACTGCTTCAACTTTTGACTGCTTTGAAATTCCTTCCACACGTTTGATTAGCCCACCATGTTTAATTTCAGTCTCAGGAAAAGTTGTTGGATATCATCAAAGTGCAGACAGATTTTCTGCCAAAGCATCACACCCATGGTCTGGAGTCGAACAACCAATGCAGTCCTTGTTCCTAACTGAAACCTCTAGACCCTGGTCTTAACCTGCTAAATTTCTATAAGTATTCTTGTCTTCTGAACTCCTTCTTCCCAGAATCTCCCATGAAATACAACTTAAAGCATTCAAGGTCTGGAAATTTAGCCCACATTTCCAAACCTTTCCAAACTTTCCCCACAAGCCACTTCCAAAGGCCCTTGAATTACATGGTCAGGTACAGGTATAGTAACAGTCTTAACCCCAATACAAACATCTGTATCAGTCAGTGCTTACAAGAGAAACAGGTTTAATGCAAGACATAAAAATATATAGGAATTTATAAGGTTGTCTTATAATGACTGTCCACAGAGTCAGGTGTGGGGAAGTACAAAGGAGTCTGCCTGCATGCTGGGATCTGAAGGATCAAGTTGAAGGCCTGGAGCTTACTGTAGTGCCCTCTGCAAGTCTGTATCAGGAGACAAAGGGGCTGTGCTGAGGGCTGAAGTTCTTGTGCTGGAAGTCAGGAGATGATGGCTAAGGTGAAAGTGAAGACTGGAGTTCCTCCAAAGAAACAGAAATGGGCCTTTCTTCTTCATTTCCCCTTTATACTGTAGAGGTCACAAGCTGCCCTAGCATAGGTCTCCTTTCTCCAGTAAATCTCCTCAAATTCCATACTCCAAACTATGCTGATCCAATTTTTTCTTTTTTTCTTTTTTCTTTTCTTTTTTTTTTTTTTTTTTTTTTTTTTTTTTTTTTTTTTTTTTTTTTTTGGTACTGGAATGCTGATCCAGTTTATTTCGCTGTTTCTTACTCAAATTGACACCATCAGTTAACTGTTACATCTTTCATGATGGCATTAAGATTCTTCAGAGAAAAAGAATCAATAGGACATACTTTATTACAAGGTATTTGCTTTTGTGACTATAAAGCCTGGGAAGTCCTATGATCTGCTTTCTGCATCTTTGGACCAAACAATGCGATTGATATAGTATACAAGCCTGAAAGTCAGAGGGATTCTAGCCCAGTTTGCATTTTCAGTCCTAAGAGCCGGGAGCACTGATGACAGTAACAGATCAATGATAGCTCAGGCAGTCACACAGAGGGAGAGAAAATAAAACTTTCTTCTACCTTTTTGTTCTTTTGAGGTCTTCTTTGGATTGGCTAATGCCTACTTGCACTGTGAAGGATTTTGTATTTTCCTTATTCCAGAGAGCTAAATGGTAATATTTTTTGAGAAGTACTCTCACGAACACATCCAAGAGAATGTTTAAAATCTGGGTACTCCATTATGCAAGCCAAACTGACACATAAAGTATGTTTATGTACAATGCCTCATCACAGTGAGGCATTTGCAGGTAAGTGGATGCACCTGGAGATCATAATGCTAGTGAAACAGATTGGCACACAAGTTTCAATACTACATCATTTCCCTTCTATGCGAAATCCAACATATAAATAAAGAGCGAAATAAATGATAGATAACAGGAAGTAGGGAGATCCCATTCAAAGGAGAAAGGGAACAAGAGATGAAGGGCCTCAGGAAGGAAGGGAAAAGGAATTTAAAAAAGAGAATTGAAGAAAATAATGGAGGTAGAGTTTTTACAAACGGGAACGGGAACAAAAGTTGGAGGGAGCAGGGAGGGAAGGAAGGGTTAGGGGACCAAAAATAGAATTAGGATGTTTATGTGCATGTATCAACTCCCTAAGATAAGATAAATGTAATCATTCTATACTGTAAAAGTGGACTAGTATAAATAAATGTATAGAGAACTACGACAATTACTTCAACATTTTAGAACAGTGTAGCCCAATGACTTGTAAAATGCTCCTTAGGTTTTTCTGATATTTTCTCTTAATGCTTACATTATTGTAGCACAATTACCTAAAAAATTATGTTGTGTTTATCTCATTATACCATACAGGGATTATGCAATGTACCTTAACATTATTTCATTATAATGTTGCCTCATTACTGGGTAATGTTAAATTTTATTACTTGCATAACAGGCTTTGCTAGGTTTCTTCACTGTAAATTGAATTAATAAAGATTTGTGTTCATTAGTTAATAAACAATTTAGTGTTTTGTAGGGAGATACTTTGAGATTTCTCGCTGAACAGTAAAGCTCTTACTTTATTGTTCTTTTTCCTTGCTTCCTTCCTTCCTTCCTTCCTTCTTTCCTTCCTTCCTTCCTCCTTGCATTTATATCAGTCAAGGTTTGAAGCAAGAAGCACTGGAGCTATATAAAACATAATGCAGTAGTGGAAACTGGTTATGCTGTCATGTGAGCTTCTTGTTTCTGTCTGCATCTAGACTGAATCTTATCACTTCTTGGCCTTTTGGCTAAGACCAGCTGTGGACTGAATCTTCAACAGGCAGTCAAGAAGGCCTAATAGAGCGGGGGCAGGGATTTAGCTCAGCGACTCAAGCAGTTGTCTGGTAAGCATGAGGTTGTGAGTTTGATCCCTGGTATGAAACAAACAAACAAACAAACAAAATAACTAATAGAAATACTTGGTCTTTCATCACCTACAAGCCTGCAGTTTAGATTCTGGAGTGCCCTTTAAGAGTCACTGCCCTGCACCATGGGGCTAGCCCAGAAAAACTAAAAATATAATCCTTGTATTTAATTATTTCTGTTACTTTGAGAACTGGAATAATATTATACAAACAAATGGAACATAATAGCCCATATTATTTCTGATATTTTGAGAACTGGAATAATATTATACAAACAAATGAAACATGATATCCCAACATTTCAAACATAAAATAACTAAGACAGACTGAAGTTCAAGTTCATATGAAATACTATGCCTACTTCTTTAAAAAACTTCAGCTTTTTTGATGTACCTAAGGCCCATTGTTAAACACATTTCATGTAAAGTTTGTGACTTTTCTGTGTCAGAAAGTAGGATAGCAAATAGGGAAGGTGAATATAATATTTTAAAATAGTTTGAGAACTCAAATCAGAAGCCAGAAAAAGATAGATTGGGAGAAGTAGAAGCTGCTTAGAACTCAGTCCCCCCTTCTGTGTTGCGTTTCTCAGGACTCTCAGGATTTCAGGGTTACTCTGTGTAAATCATAGACTCCAGCACCACTTACCTGTCAGCACTGAAAGTCATACTTCCTATATGGAGTCCATTCAAGTGCTGTCACTTCACTTCCTAATTTTTTTTTTTTTTCGGCACCAGGGATCGAACTCACAGCCTCGTACCTGTCAGACAGGCGCTTAAGCTGCTGAGCCAAACTGTGGCCCTGGTTTTTTGAGTCAGGGTCGCACTGTATATCTCAGGCCGGCTTGCGCTCGCGTTGTAGCCCAAGCCGGCCTCGAACTCACAACGCTCCGCCTACCTCAGCCTCCCGAGTGCTGGGATTAAAGGCGTGCGCCACCACGCCCGGCTTCCACTTTCTAATTATTAATAAATCATTCTGGTATGCTCAACTCTCCCTTGTATTTCTGTGGTACTGTTTTACTTATGAGTTTTCATATTACAATCCTCCATGTGACTGATTTATCAGAAGATAAGGATTATATTTTACTCATATTTATGTTTCCAAGACAAGTCCAGTGCGTAGAAAACAACACGTGCCCAATAAATGTTAGTAGGATGAATAGATGTGTTCATGAACATATTGGTTTCCAATCTCCAATATTAATGGCCTTTGATAGTAAAAATAAAACAGAATTTTACTCTTTTAATCAGAATTATTCTCCTCATCCTAGCTACCAGTCATGGTGGGCCTGATCATCTTGGTGTTATTAATCTAGTTCATTTTTCATCATGAGAAGGATGGAAAAATGCCTTTCAGATGCTGTTTTTAGTGCTGTCCATCAGACATCTCCTGTCCTATGCTTGTAAAGACACATTCTGTTCACCAGCTGCTGATTTCCATTTGTTCTCATCATTTTGTTTCCTGGACCAATGGTGCTACTGGACTGTTTTCTGCTTTTAAGCTCCCTGATCACATTACACAGATATAAAACATGTCTATATTCTTTTCTTTACATTTTTTCCCAAGAAATCATAGGGAAAGAGGGTGTATTTCCAATGCTAGTGTAATTTGGTAAATAGAGAAAAAGACACTTCAGATTTCATATCTACTTCCAGCCTCCATTTTAAGATTAAACCACTGTTGCTCTCTGTACTCTTACTATGCATGTAACCACTTTTAAATTTATTACTTTTATTAAAAATTTACCAGTCTATTGGCACTGAACCTATGCAGAGGAGAAACACGGTGTCAACCTCGAAGAGCTGAAACCTTGGAGGAGGTATATATGCAAACCCTCCACATATATGTGGATTGCCCTCCACACAGATTAAGTTTTGATGCACATTGTAGAAAGCAAGCACTCTGAGAACAAAACCCGGTAAATTATTTCTCTTAAGAGACCTCAAAAAGATCTCCCTAGGGAATGAGTCAAAATAAATCAGTAATTTATAGAAGAGGTAATATATATATATGGTATTAGCATATGAATTGTTCTTCAGTTATAGATCTCATATGTGTTTTTACCTAATGGTACAGTAATAACTGACATCTATGAAATATTTACCATTAGGCCCTTTGCTATATTAACTTTAATTCTCCCTCAAACCTTCCATGATGGTTATTAGTGTCAGATTGTACCTGTTTTTAAAGATAAGGAAGTATTTCTCAGAGGGGTTTGATAAATTCCTGAAAGTTAAGTATGCAGAACAATGATTTAAAACTACACCTTCTTTTACTGCAAATTATTGACATTATAACTGTATATGAGTTAAGGGAAAGATCTTAAGAAAGGGCTGGAGTTGGAGAGAGATGAAGTAAAACAGGGAGGAATGGAAATGAAGTGTTTTACAGGCCAACTCAAAACTCATGGCTTTATGCTAAGAATGGGAAAGTGTCTACAAGGTCATTAAACCAGGCCATGACATGATCAGATTTGCAGTTAAGAAAGATGTTTTTGACTACAAAATTTAGGAGGGCTAATATCATAGGCAAAAAGACCTGTTGTCACGTCCATTTGAGATGTGACAGATGAATTTACACAGCTCATTAGTGGCAGATGAACCACACCAGTCATCTGATTCTGTAATCATCTCAGTCCTACTTCCTGTTCAGGTCTTTGGTATCAGCTGGTTCCTCTAATTTCATTCCTTCCAGGTTTTAATTGATTTCCTTCCAATCTGTGCACAGCTCTGAATTCTGGAGCTTGCACTGAACTTCCTGTTAACTTAGCATTGCCAAGTCAGCCATTGTCATTTGGCAATTTAATATTCACCTCACTTAAGTGACCTAACATTTCTGATCTAATTTGAATGCATTACTTTTAGTTTAAAATGCATATTGACGATAGATTTGAAAAAGTGTGCCTGCATAATTTTTCTAATCTTGTAAAAGACATTAACATTTATCTCCATATGTAATTGAGCCTACTACTACCTGTGCATTGCAAAGAATTTACAGATTTTTATCAGTTTCATTTTTTCAAGGAGAATGAGAGTAAATTGTCATTTTGAACATAGGAAATAAAGAGAAATTATCATACAGCAGAGTTTGTCAAGGCTAATGTGAGAATCTAAGTGGAAGGAAGATGGCAGCCGGTGGATGAGTTGGGCTGGATCCCGAGATTAAGGAGGCCTGTAAGGGTCATGTGAGTCACAGGAGTTCAAGCAAGTAAGAAATCCAACCCAAAAACTGTATGATTGTAGGAAAGTTCATGAACAAATTGGGAGAACAAAAGATCAGTGAGGGCAACTGTCAGAGGTAGAACTAGAACTTTGAAACCAGGGAGAGGGGTGACCATTAGTCCTGATAAGTTGATTTCATTGAATTATGAACCATCTAGCAGTCTGGTAAAGCACGTGCCTGACTGAATCTGATTGGATCATAAAGGTGTGGCACTGAATACTATGTGTGGGCTCTTGCTGGTTCCTCTCTGGCACTGTTCCCCGATCTGTGTCCTGGGCAGCACGAAGTAAGAATTTTGATCTGCTACACCCTTCTGCCATTATGTTTCTACCTTAGAAAACCAGACAATTGATGGAATCCTTGAAATGATGAGCCTAATTAAATCTCTCTTCCTTTAAATAGAGAGTATAGAGTATTATCTCTCAGGTACAGAAAAGATGACTAATATAGGCTGTTATTTTATCTTTTCTTCTGTTCCTCTTAGGTATAAGCAACCAGAGGTCACTGTTGTGTCGCATAGCTGAAGGACAGTGAGTTTTCTCACAGTTTGATCCTCAGTGAAAGAGATGCAGAACTCTTGGATGATCAGTCAAGAGCCTGAACTTACTTCTAACTACAAGACCAAAATGAACGACTATTTTTTGAAAAACACAAGTCATAAATGAGTAACCTGAATAAGTATCTGGCAAATCCTGATGGTCTTTGCATAGAACAGTGCAATTTGAAGAACTTCGTAGATATTATTTCATTTCATCTTTATATGACACTGACAAAAATTTACCTTTGATATTCATGCAATTATACTAATACAAGGAGTCAAATTCAGATCTCCTATCCCTGTATTTTTTCTTTTCTAAAATACACTAAACCCATATTGTTAGCGATGATATGGGAATGCCGATGGGTTTTCCTGGGTCAAGGGAATGATACTCGGAGTTCTATTCTATTTGGTTCCATTTGCCCTCTCCTGTTGCCATCTGTCTTCTCTTACTGCAGAAAAACAAGCAGTATTCACTTTTTTCCCCCTAGCAAACTTCCATCCAGAAGTGATGGCTCTTCTCTTTGGCATCCATAGTATGCTTCCTTTATATCTTTCCATGACAGTTCACTTATTTTGTCATGTCATTACTTTTGCATCTTATTATCCATCCACAGTCTCTGTAAAAATTTAGATTTAGTAACATAATTACTGCCATCAATACATACCATGTTGTATCAGTAAGTGCTTACTAGAGAAACAGATTTAATACAAGATACATGGGTATATAAGAATCTACAAGATTGGTTTACCATGGCCACCCCCAGAGTCAGGTGTGAAAGTGTGCACAAGGGCTGTTGTGTGCTGGAGAGTGAAATGATCCAGTTGCAGACCTGGATCTCACTGTACTGTCCCATAAGAGTTCCCATCAGGAGGTTAAAGAGTCTGCATTGGAAGACTAACTGGTCTGTGTTGGAAGCTGGGAGACTACATGCAAAGTGAAGGTAAAGACTGGAGCTCCTTCAAAGAAATAGAAGTGAGCCTTCTTTCCTCATTTCCCTTTTATTGCGTTCAGGTGACAAGCCTACTGGTTGGAGCCACTCACACTCAGGGTGGGTCTTCTCTTTTCAGTAAATCCTTTCACTGATCCATTTTGGTGGGGCATTTCTTACTCAGATCGACAGGCTCAGTTAACTATAGCACACGTATAATCAATTAATGTGTATCTCAGTAAATTTCAACTCTATTATTTGTCTCTTCAGTGTTGAATTTGGGGAAAGAAGTATCAGAGAGCATAAAAAGAAAAGTGAAGTACCTTATTTATGAGGAGTTAAAGATGTAGTAATAAAAAAACTCTTTTTTTCTCATTTCAGAAGTACTATGCTTTGCCTTTCAGAATTTAGCATGCTCATACCACACTAGCACATGTAGACTTCATGCACACATGTGAAGGTTTTATTTGAATTGAATTCTCATGATATTAAATAATCATAACTTCTTCACAGAGGGAGGGGTGTGGCTCAAGAGAAGTGTGTGTTAAAAAAAGGAAAAGAAAGAGGCAGCAGATGGGAGAGAAACCACAATAAAGAATTTTTATCTAAGAAATTAGAGAAGAAGCTAACACTGAAGGAGGCCTAAATCCTGCAGTGCAGCAGACATGTCCAGAAGGCTTGGAGGGACTTTCTCTATGTTTTTCCTATCTAGCAAGTCCTTTCCATAAGTAGAAAAGGATTACACTGGCCAAGATTGAATGAAAAACTGCAGATCACCAGCTCTAGGTTCAAGTTATTGAAGTCAACTGTATAACTTGACTGTGAAGTTGGAAAATTCCTGTCTGCTCCCTGCTGGATTCAGTAATACTTCTCAACTTGCGATATCAGGAACACTGTCTTCACTTGAAACTTGTTAGAAATTTAAATTATCAGGCTCCACCTGTACCATACCTACCAAGTCCAAAATTTGGGGTGGATCCCAGAAATCCATGTGTAACAACCCTGCAGTGGTGATACTTAAACTTTCTAAAGTTGAAAACTACTGAGTAAGAACAAAGAGAATTAGCAAAATGCGTTGGGGTTAATGGTAGGAAATGGAGACAGGAATTTACTTACAGATTCACAGAAAAAGAGTTTAGAAGAAATTAGAGAAAATGAGTTAATTCCAAGAAACAGACCATATCACTTAATGCTCTTAAGCATTTTGATAATGAGAAAACCAGAATTAAATGATTCCATAATTTCCTACCACTGCTTCTATAGCCAGAAATCTTGAGGTTTCTAGATGGAGCCAGTATGAAAATTCTGGTTAGGTTATTTTTTAATTCTTGTTTCTAATGTTTTTTGTAAGACAGAATTTCAGTTTGTATCCCCTCTGGGGCTCTGGTCACTGATTTAATAAAAAAAGAAATCTGGATGAGACAGACTTTCTATAAAATAACATTGATATATGTAAAATGTGTCCTTGCTATTATTGACTTCTCAAGACTGCGCCTGTCCACTGCATGGATAAGGCAGTGAGAGGAGTGACTCATCCCCAAACTAGGGACGAGTTTGGCATGAAATGAAAATTCTTCTCTTTCCGCATTTGGAAATATAACAAAACATGTTAGAAAATGATTTTAAAATTTAACTTGATGGAGCATCAAGCAGACATGCTAAGGTTTAGAAATAATTGTATTTGAGAAGCAGAATACAATCAACACAGAAATACCTCTGTCCCCTCCTATCCTTTGACAGCTGCTCAGTCATTTCCAAGAGGTCTGAAGTTTCTGTACAGACAATCATCTTGCTAATGATAGTAATTTATCATAGGAGGTGTTTAGTTTTGAAAATAAAACATGACTATATATTTTGGAGATTGATAGTGAGTGCTTGCTTATTGATTATGCTCCCAGAGTGAAAATAAATAAAAAAAATATAGCAGAGAAGATGCATTTTTTAAGGTCCATCACAAAAGCTGAAGTAACTTGATGGAAAAACTTTCTTAAAAATGTCCTACTTATAACATTACATAATCATAAAAGATAGCTAAATTTTTACTTTATGTATGGTTTTTTTCAAAACAATTTTGAGAAGACTTAAAGGTATTTATACCAAAGTTAAGTAAACTATAGGAACAGTAAACATTTTTCTCAGGAGACGCTCTTCAGCCATTTCTCCAGAATTTTAAAATGTATTCTTGGTGGGGGTTGTAGCTCAGTGGTAGGGAACTTGTCTAGCACATACATGTTCCCAAGTTCAATCCCCAGTCACACACACACACACACACACACACACACACACACACACACATATACAGTGCTCCAACTATAGAGTATAGCACAGGGATTTAACCAAAATAATTTCTCAAATGTGCTTGCCTCTTCTCAGAAAAAAAAAAGTTAATTTTCTCAAATGACACTAAGCAATTTTTTTAAGGCTGCCTATAGTCAAAATGGTCTATATAAGCATCAATAGATGAACATAATGAAAATGTATTTATGCACAGTGGGGTAATACTCTGCCACAAAGAAGGATAAACTTAAGGTATTTATCGGTAAATGAATTCATCTTGCAACCAAAGTGTTAAGTAAAACAAATCAGACATAAAAACTAAAATATTTCATGACCTTTTTTATATGAGAAACTCAAAATATAAATGAAGAGCAAAATAAAAGGTAATAAGAAGCAAGGACATCTTTTTCAAATGGGAAAGGGAACAATAGATGCAGAAAAAGGGAGGAAGGAAAGGGAGAGAGGATGGAAAAAAAATAAAATGAAGAAAAAATTTAAAATAGTGCTTTTGCAAATGGGAAGGTGCTCAAGCTTTAGAAGGAGCAGAAAGGAAGGACGGGGAAAGGGGGTCACGCACAGGTACCCACTCCCCGTGATAAATGGGACCATGTGCTGCAAACATGTACTAATATAAACAATTTTTCAAAAACTTAATTTTATTTTCCTCGGTCAATGGGATAAACAAATACGTATGATTGTATTTGGGGACTTTTAGAGAAATCCAAATCTGGGATTAACCTCAAGATATCCAAAATTTTTTACTCTTTTTAATCCTTTAATATCTTTAAATAAGGTCTTCTCCAAATAAAACCAGTTCCTTCACAGAAGCCTTGTCTTTCTCATGTTCATTGAAAAATCATCCAACCCTACAGAATGTTTCAGAAAACTTCAGGAATTGACAGCAAAATTCTTGAGTTACTAATTAGTTTTGAAAACTAACTGAAATGTCTTGTCCTGGTGATTGGAATATTCACATTTAATTTGCCAAACAAAAGTTTAAAAATATATTGTTAGAAATGCTGCAGGTTTTGCAGTGTGGTTTTCCACTGGCTGAATGTTAGAGCAAAACCAAATGTTTATTAATTCTCTCTGCCGCAAAGCTAATAGAACTGTTCTTTTAATTCAACAAACAGAAGCCTGTGTTCTTTGGATGGTTATTTTATTTCCCATGGTGTCTGCATGCTGTTGGCTGACAATCACAATGGTTGTGTATCTATTTGGCTCTAGATGGCTCTATTGGAAATGAAAGCCATCTTTTAATTTGTTTTCAACAGTTCCAAAAATGCATATTGAAAAATTCTTGAGAAAGTTTCTGGAAATGATTTTTTTTTTCTGGGAGGCTTTTCTTCAGCTGTCGAAACATAAGATAAAGTCTAACTGATTGATAGATGAATTCATACATAGTTCATATGTTCTTCTTCTGGTTCCTGAGAAATATTGTTATTTTTATTGTGTTCTTCCTATCGTCATCACATATATATCCTCCTCTATGGTCACTGCCTTACTTCAGAAAGTAAGAGACATGACCATACTTAAAAACTACTATGACAGGACATATAAATAGGGTAGTCAATACCTAGGTTATGGAGCACAGCTGCCTACAATGAAATATTCTCCCTGTCCTTTCAGCTATGTGATCTGGGGCTAATTAGTAAATTTCTTCATGCTTATTTCACTCATCTATAAAAAATGCAGATGATAACTGTGACTCCTCCACAGAAGCGACATGAGAATTAAGTAAAGTTGGTTCATGGAAGAGACATGAGTAGGGTCTGACTAATTGTAAGTGTATCCAGTGAGTAACTGCTAGCCCATAGAAGCTCCCATCATAATTTATTTCTTATGTGAGGTTAACTTTGCTTTGATACCTGTTCTTATTAGGAAAGCGGTGAGTTTTTTTTCCTCGAGTTATTCAAATATATGTTAACAAAGTTTCTTACCTTTAAAGTACCTGTTTTTAGTTCATTTTTAAACTATTAGTAAATTATAGTAATAACTAAAGGCTGACTAATACAATTGGTCATCCTGAAATTTTCTGATTTGAATCTCCTGTAAACAGAGAAGTTATCAACTTAGATCTGGATATAAATTAGGAGTAATTTGACTCAATTCTCCCCTCTCAGTAAAGCTAATGCTCTTGACCACATGGATTTGGCAGTTGGTATTATCTGTTTTACTTTACAGGAACCTCTGCTTTTAAAAATGATAGCGTTAGATAGGTCACCTTGGTGAAAGTGAGGTGTTATAATATTAAATTGAATTTTCTTTGGATATCCGTATGTGATGCTTTCATAGAAAGTCTGAGAAAGTCCTAGAAAAGCTAAAGAGTAAAAAAAAAAAAAAAAGAGAAGAGATAGGGAGGTTCTTTTAACAAATATTTGTTACATGAATGAGTGAGGATCCTAACAGAAAAATAAATTTAAATATCACCACAGCTGCATTTCAAAACTTACGGCAATGGTCTCACTAGCAGAAATAGGCTTGTAATAGACTTTTTTTCAAGTGAGTAGCACTGACACCAGAGACCACTATAGAAATTATCAGATTGTATTCCCAAACCAATAGCAACTGTATTTTTAGACATATGAATTCTCTGCCTCGGTCTTTCTATGTGTCTCTGAGGCAGATTTTTTAAGACACTGAGGAAGGTTAGTGGTACTCAAGCCTGAATATACAACGAAATAACCTCTGGAAACTTCAGCCCCATAAATTCAATAAGTTTGAGGTAAGAACAAAGCATCTCAAGTGTTTTAAATGTAAACAAGGGCCAAGATCTTTTTCTTTTATCCTTACATGCAGGCACAAAGTAAAGTAAGTCAATGTTGCATGAAAGGTTATAATTTAGCAAGGTTTTTGGTGTGAACTAAATACATCGTCCTGAAATTAATATGTTGAAATTCTAACTGCCAGTCTGACAGCCTTAGTAGGTGGGATTAGGGCATGATTAGGTCTTGAGGATGGAGCCCTCGTAAATAAGATTGGCTCTCTTACAAAAGAAATCCCAATAGAATTTGGTAGCCTTCTACTTGACGAGGAAAAAATTTGCTTCTGAACAAAGCTGTTTCTGAATCAGATTCTAGAACAGAATCTGCCAGCAACCTGATCTTGGACTTCCCAACCTCTGGATCTGTGGAAAATAAATCTCTGTTGTCCATGAACTTCCCAGTCTGTGGTATTTTTGTTACAGCAGCTGGAACTGACTAAGATAGCCTTCCTGATTCAAAATAACCTCCTTCTAGTATCTGTGGTTTCTGAACTCTTTCACACTAATCTTTACTATGTTTGCTTCACTGTGGAAGGTATCTATTAAAATTAAAATATCATCTGTGAGAGCTGATATCTGGGCTTCATTATATTTTTTTTATCTAGCAGTTTTTTTTTTTTTTTTAGTGGTGCTTCTTGAACATAAGAATGCATCAGAATCACAGGGATGCTATGTTAAATAAAACTTCCTATTCTCCACTTTCACAGTCAAATTTGGAAGGTTTGTTAGGGACTAAAATTTTGCATTTTTAACAAGTTCTAGGTGAGCTAATATTTTTTGTCTTGAGATTTAAAAAATAATATTACTGTAAGGAAAGAAAGCCTTTATTAATGGGATTCAGAACAGATGAGCTTTGCTGATAGAACAAAGAAAATGTCATGATGCTTCATTTAGCTAGAGACTGCAAAGAAAACAACATATAATTTATAGTAGTATTTTATGCTAATCATACAGAGTCAAATACAAGAAGTGCAGGAAATCTGTCTACATCTAGACCTAGAGAATCCAGCTGGGGAATTGGATCCTGTGGCAATACCCTGCATGAGTTCAGCAGAAAACCTCAAGCCCATGACAATGCCTCCCACGAATCCAACTGGAGGCCTAGAGCCCACCACATTGACTCATGCAAGTCTATTTCATGGACCTGCACTGGGAAGGCCCTAAGGTCAGCAGTGGAAACTAGAAGGTCTATGCCAGCGGGGTGAAGGATCTGTGTTAGTAGATTGAAGGTTCTGCCCTAGAGCCAAGAAGCAACGTTCAAAATAAGGACCAGGGCTCCCCTGAAAAGTACCATAGACATTCTCAGCAGCAATGAGGTTTCGATCTTCTCTGACAGTGAGAACAGCAGAGTTCGTATAAGAAAACTGGTGTGACAAGCTTCTCCTGGAGATTGAACAGCGCATATCTTCCCTTCTGAAGCCAGGAAGCAATGCTCAAAGTAAGGACCAGATTTCCCCCAAAGTGAACCGTAGCTGTTTTCAGCAACAAGGTCCTGAGCTCCTCTGATGATAACAGCCAGGTTCATATCAGGGAAGCCAGTAGGACAAGCTCCTATATAAGAACCAACAGCTCCAAACCACCACAACACTTCAGAGAACACAAAATGCTACACTTCCTCTCCAGATCTCCTTTTTTATGCTGGCAACTTTTCTCAGGTCGGCCATCTACACTCAGCATCATGCTGATTCAGTTCAGCTGGTGTTTAAGTTGATCACCACTTACCAGTCCACTACAATGCTCTTCCCCAATTGGGCAGCCTGAGCAACAGAGAGGCCATTATAGGGTCAGAAATAGGCAACTATAGTAGCAAGCAATGTAAAATCACACACTTGTGACTGTAGTTTAACTGAAAATATTCACTTATGGTTCACAAATTTTTATTCAGCTTTCCAAAACATAGAGTTCAGCAAAATGAAAGAGAAGCTTGTCTGAAACGAAGATGCCTGGATCTCATCTTTGTACCCACTATGAAGTAAGGGGAAAAAAATCTAGAAATAATCATTCTAGGTGACTTGACTGCCAATGAACTCTTTTCCTTCCTTTTCTTCTCTCTATCGTTTTCATTTTGGTGGAACTCTTTATTCAGGGGCCATTTACCATTATTATTATTATATATCAATAGAGATTGAGTCAAATGGAAAAGTTATTCTTTCTAAGAATCATTTAAGATATGTTTGCTTTGTTCCCAGTATGATTGATTGAGACTCTGGCAACCAGGTTTTCTATTTGAAAATTTTTTGTTCCCTATTTTAAAATCTGAAGATCAAATTTCTTTATACTAAATATCTTTTTCTTTTTGTAATGAATAGCTCTCAGACTCATTCAAATTTAGGAAAGATGAGACATTCTTTGAATGTTCCACCACTCCCTGTTGTGGAAATTGATTCAGGTGGCAAAGAGCACATGGGACAAGAACACAGGGCTGTGTTCTAGCAAATTTTAATGAACGTTCAGCTTTCTATGCAGTGATAATGATAATATTTTTGCTATACTTGTGGAAATATTTACAGTAGTGGAGTCAGTAGTTTATTGTGATTTGAAAAATATCTCTTCTAAAAAAATAATTAGCAGTTATTAGCTGTTTATTTCTTGTTCCTTTTGTGAAACCCCAAGCAGGATCTGAAGCCATACCTCAAGTAGTGGAATGTACCTTGGCTAGTCCTGCGTAGGAACAAGAGTTATTTTCCAAACTCTTTTCAAATAGTAAATTGATGCAGTTCCTCTGAAGGTTATGAATAGGGAAAGGTTCCCTATAAGATAGAGTTGGCATGTTTAAGTCTTTAAGAAAATTATGAAAACCCTTGTAGAATACATCCACTGGGAAGGAGAGAAAAGGGTCCAGGTTTTTGAGAATATTTTACTCTGTTAAAAACAAAGTAAATGAATACCTCTATTATGAAAGCATACTGCCAGAGGAAGTCCTATCTAGAAATCTAAAGATGAGCATAAAACCATAAAAAGAATCCATTGAGGATATTTAGGCAAGAATTAGATGTTTTGAGGATATGTTTATCCACTGTCCAACCAGAAATTTTCCCCTACAGAAAAGGTTATGTTTCACTAAAACATATTCATTTGTTTACAGAATGACCAATCTTACTCTGGAAGATGTTTGGAGATTTTCCTCTGAAACCATTTCTTTATTCAATTTATCTGTGAACTATATTATACGTTGACAAGAAACTGAAATGTGCATGCCACAGATTTGCTACAAAGAATAAGTTGGAGTCACTTACTTAAACTAGAGGTAAGTTTGAGTGGGCCCAGTTCATTCACTGTTCAGCAGTAGGAATATTTTATTTTACTTTCCTTGTAATTATCATCTTCACTCATTCAACCTTGTGCTCATATTTGGTTCCTGTATCACCGTAGAGACAGGGAACAGAAGTAGCTGCCTATCAGAAAAAAGTTGCCAAGTTTCAGGGTCTGCAGGGAGAAGTCTTCAGCAGAATACTCCTGAATATTTCCTAATTTTGATGCTGTAAAACAGTTAGTATTCAGCTCAGGCTGATAGGCAATTCCTGTGTTCACGCCATACTAGGTGTTATGCTATAGAAGGCATAAAAAATGCTTCAAGCAGTATGTTTTCCTTCCTGGCATTTTGGAAGAACTAAATGTGGGGAGGTGTGAATGTCACTCTGGATTTACTTGTTTTCTATAACAGAGGGTTATTTGTTAAGATCATGGAGATACTTTTGTGAATGATACCTTATAAAATAAAAGAATATTACTATCTCTTGTTCTGTTACTGTTCCTCCCTTTCAGTAATAATATACTTCTGATCTTGGTGTAAATGTCATATTGTGTGAATATGCAAACATCACATCCGCCTACATATGTTCTGTTGCTTAGTAATTCTTGGCACTAGAGCACAGTGAATTCTGTGCCTAATAAATGAGATATCCATCAGAATGAAAAATGAACTGTGCTGGTCTCCTGAATAAAAAATCATTATTTCAGATTTTAGTTTTGAAAGTAGGTTGCATTCTTGTGCCTGGTAGTAAAGAAAGTTGAAGGAAATTAAATTCAGCACTAACATTTATTCACTTATTCATCAATAATGATGTCCATCATTTCCATGGCTATAGGACAATATTGCAGTGTTCATTTAAAGACATAAACATTTCAGTTTTGTTTAAAATACTAATTTACTTTTTAAAGACCCCATTAAAATATTTTTCTGTAGTAGAAACCCTGTACTCAAAAGTGAGTACTGAAATTATGCCTTGAAGATCAATGAATTGCACTCATTTTAATATAATTATAATAGTCTCCATTTTTAACTGAGTCCACATTTCTTTTTGCAATGCTCATCCTATACATTTCTGCAAAAAAGTAATTGGTAGAGATAGCTTCAAATCACTGAATTAGAAGAGATTAGTACAGTTTATTCTTTCTGTAAATTTGAGACACACTGTTTCTATGTAACTAAATATACTTTAATAGTGACTGAATTCTCCAAACAGGGTAAACGATGTCATATTCTAGACTATCATCCTTAAGATTTTCTTGTCAACATTATTGTTTTCTTAATCTTTATAACAAAAAACTAGTAATGCAATGATTTTTTAAAAATTAATTTCAGGAGTTAATGTTCTTGTGAAAGATACAGGTACGTACTTTCAGTATTGTCATAGAAATTTTGACAGAGGCACAAAGAATTAACAGAGAGTAACAAAACAAATGAGACACAGAATTAGGTTTAAAAGAGCACAAGAACAAATTAGATGAACCTTAAAGATTTCATCCATGTTGAAGGAACTTTAAAAATCTGTTGTAGGAATCAGATTAAAAAATATTTTGGGAAAGTTGTTAATGTGCTTCAAGTCACGACCTCTTCTAAGGAGATCTATGCAGTGTACTTCTCTCCACCTAAATAAAGAAGGGACTCTAAAGATACCACTGAAAGTTTGACTTAATGATTTTAGAAGACACAGAATTTGCTGCTTAGAGAATTGACCTGTTAAAATGTACGCCTTACTCCCTGAATTTGCAAGGTCTTCTGTAGATCTGCCCCCTACCACGTCATGGGATGAAGCCAGCATGGAGACTCCTAAATTAATTAAATATATATTTCATATCCCTCTTTCAAGAGAATGTAGAGTAAAAAAAGGAACAATGCTCCAAGCCAAATGATTTTTATTTCAGCTGAAACCCCTGTGCATCTGTGCTCATGCTTGAGCTCTAAATGCTGACACCCTTCTCTTTTTCTCCATGCATTGCCACTTGGTTACTGCTTCTCAAAGTTTCAGTACCTAGTGCAGGATGACAGCTTCAAGTCATCAGTATCCTCAGTATAGACATCTAAGGACATATATATTTTCAACTGGCTGTTCTGTGAATACCTCAGGTTTACAGATAAGCTACCATGAACTAGCTCTTCTTTTATTTTCTGTTTTACATAAAATTATCAACTTAGTTGCCACCAAATTTAGAAAAGTGAATAATCTTTGATACTTCGGTTATTCTTTCATACCATGTCCTATAAGTGACTACATAAGGTAGATTATCACTCCCTCTTGCCTTCTTCAGAATTAGCATAATTCAGAGTTTTCATCACTTCAGTCTGGCCTCCATTCCTGTTCTACTAAAATTTATTTTTATTACCTAGAGGGAGGCTACATAAAACAAAAAGTGAAGCATACCATTTCTTGATTAAAATCCTTTAATAACTGTTAAAATCAAAGCTCTAAAATGTGGTAAACAATTGCTACCTTTAACTTGCACCCGCCTACACTCTGGCTAGATCTCTTGTATCTGTTCGTCTCTTACTTTAAATTCTTAAGACTTATAAACAGAAGTTCCCATTTATATCATACCTATGTCCTGTCTCTGTCCCTGTTCTCATGACATTTTATCTGCCTGAAATGTCTTCTTCATTGCTACTTATATTTTAAGATTAAGCATATCTATTAAAACTATGGAGATTTCACTAAATGTCTAATGTATGGTGGTAGATTTACCGTGAATGTTTTTTGATTCCTGTGCTATCATAATTTTTATATTTATTTCTTTTGGTCTCCTGTCAGAATGTGTTATTTCTGAATCTCTGATGAACAACCAAGTACTCGGTCTATTGGAAACACCAGATGAATGAATGACTCAATAGTACTAGACCTGCTTCATGTTTTATGAAGGGTGCAGCAAGTGAAATTTGATGTAGTAGGCCACAAAGACACTGTAGACTATTGATCAGACTAAATATGCCTGTACTGCAATGGAAGTGATATTTGAAGTTATAGTAATTTTGAAGTTACTTGAGATATATGTAAAAAGAAAAAGGATGTGAGTCAAGAACAACAGTTAGGAGATTTTGGCAGTTGACCAGATGAGTATATTTAAAGTGGGAGTGGGAAAGGAAATGAGTAGGTTTGAAAGATACCATAAAAAATAATCAGCCAAGAAAATCAAGTTTATTGACTGTAAGTGCCAGTGAGGGAAAATGTCTTAAATGTTAAGCTTAACTGTATAATTGATGGCTTCTTGATACCACTGAGTAATATAGAAAAGAGGTGTACTCTGTCTGGAATTGGAAAGATGCTTATTTGTTCAGAATTAACATTATTACACATATTGCAATTTGTGGAGTTTATCTCTTTCTGCCATAATGGAATTATTGGTATTTTCCCTGTCCTATAACCATGAGAAAAGTGTACTATATGCAAAACAAATGACTCCAGATATTAGACAATAGGTGGTAAACCCTAAGAGATAGAGAGAACAGGTAAGGGGAACTCTATAAAATCCCTAGTTTTTTTGGGGAGTTATCTTGTAAATGATAGCATAGGAAGCGTTTAGACTAGAAATCATAATTAGGGGGCAGGAGTTGTGACAAAGCAAGTAGTATTCTTAGGACAGAGTGGCAAAGAACAAAACACTATGGAGAAAAAGAGTTGCTCAAATACACATGGGGGTTGTCCTCAGAGTGCTACTGAGTTATAATTTGTGCTTGTGCAGAGTGAACACTGATGAGACCCAGCAAGAACAACCATCAGGTAGCTCTAAGTGGACCACTTCCTACAGTGTCCCCAGAGCTAGGAATTTCCACCAGGCAGAATGGAGGACTTTGGTTGGACAGCTGAGGCAGTCTGCAATGTACCGGCAATGTGAATCAGCTAAAGTTGAGCAAAGGCTACTTTAAACAAACTCAAAGAATTCCTAAAACTCCATCATGAATGTATTAGGTTGACCCATGAGTTAAAAACATGAAAATCACTTTGACAAAATAAGAATACCCCCTAAAAGGCAAAACTCACTCGAGGAAAACATAAACAATGAAAAAAAAATAGTGAATGTAGCAATTGAAAATCAAAATAAATTCATCAGGTTTTGTAAGTGAGAACAAGCAAAATATAAGTGAAACTACATTGTTAATATTTATTTGAAATTTTAAAAACAGCAAAAATGTAGCCAGAAAAAAGCAAAGCTGATTAAAGAAAAAAATTAAAAACACATCAGTCTATGTCCAATAATGAAACAGAATTTGTAATTTAAAATGCCACTCCCACCTAAAAAAAAATTTCACCCTTGGATGAAATCAACTATGAATCCTTTCAAAAGTTTAAGGGAGAAATAATACTATTTCTACTTGCTAATTTTTCCAAAAATAGAAATGGATAGACAGGCTCAAGCTCATTTTATGAAGACTTTATCAACCAGATACCAAACTACGCAAAGACATTAAAGGAAAAGAAATTTAGACTTTGGTATCCTTATGAATTTAGATTAGATGCAAAACTAATTCACTATTAAGTGATCAAATCTGGCAACATATCAAAATGTTAATAAATCATAGCCAACTGGGATTTATTCCAGTAATGAAAAGTTGGGCCAACTGCTGAAGATGTATTAATATAATTTACCATCATAGTAGCATAATGGAGAGAAGAAAAACAAAACAAAATAAAACAGAAGTTTTTGGGTTAAGGATCAGCACAATCCAGCTTGCAGTCCAACTACCCATTTCTGTAAATAAAATTGTATCAGAAACAAAAGTTTAAGCATTGATCAAAGCTTAAGTATTGTTAATAATTGCTAGTGTTGTAGCAGTAGAGAAACACATAACCTCCAATAGAGAATATATGACTGTTTTGCTTCGAGTATTTTCCATCTTGCTCTTTAAGAATAAAGTTGTCAATCCTTGAAAACAACAGGGCAGGAAAGAAACAGAAAGCAAAAAAGAAGAGAAAAGAGAATGAATACAGAGATTGGAAAGGGAGTGAATTACCTTCATTTTGGAAAAAATTTCATACAAAGAAAATTCTGACCTTACGGAAACTCTGTAAAAGGTAGTAGGTAAAAGAGCTCACAAAGTCTAGTTTTATAATTTATTTTTTTCATTCAATCAGCCATAAACAATTGATATTTAAATACTTAAAAATGAAAACATTGTGTGATATCATTGAAAAACACAAAAGACAAATTTTTAAAATGTGAAAGGAAGAAAAATCAACCAGCACTTTATATTCAGTGAAAATGCCTTGCTAAAAAAAAATCATTTCCAGCTTTCACATTTGACTTTGTTTTTTTTCTCTTGTGTTAAGCAATAAAAGGGCATTCTTAGCAATCATGAAAATAAATTCTGATTTTTAAGGATGAACAGAAATGTATACTATGCACACTCCAAAGACTAGAAGTAACCAAGTCTCTCCTGACATTGCTAATTTGTAAAATCAAGTAAAGCTTGCATAGTTGACTGTAGGGAAAAAGGATTTTAGAAATGTGTCCTACAGCCGGGCGTGGTGGCGCACGCCTTTAATCCCAGCACTCGGGAGGCTGAGGTAGGCGGAGCATTGTGAGTTCGAGGCCGGCTTGGGCTACAACGCGAGCACAAGGCCGGCCTGAGCTACATAGTGCGACCCTGCCTCAAAAAACTAGGGCTGGGAGTTTGGTTCAGTGGCCTAAGCGCCTGCTCTGGCAGGCGCGAGGTTGTGAGTTCAATCCCCGGTGCCGCAAAAAAAAAAAAAAAAAAAAGAAGAAGAAATGTGTCCTACATAAGAACATTTGTGGAAAGAATTTACTTGTTCAGTACCTAAACGTTAAGCATCTGATAAATCAAACAACTCAGCATGATCTGAACCCTTACTTACAAAGCAGTCCTCAGATAATTAAGTGATTATTCATCTACTTCTGCTGAGATGAAAAATATAACATTTATGTGCACACAAGTCTTAGAGCCCACTTAGTAGTATCATTTTTGTTGTTAAATTAATATGCTGTCATCCTCTCTGATCTATCATTTTCTTAGTTTCTCCTTGCATGTGATCAGAATTGTATACCTGAATGATCAATTTTCTAGTCCGTTAAGAACTCTCTGAGAGATTGTTTCCTCATCCATAGAAATCTGTAAATGGTTAATAAAATCCTATACTCTTCAGTCTTTATTGTGTAACTTTGAATTTTATATAACTTCAGATTTACAAGAGAGTTGAGAGAAGAATTCAAGGTATTCTGTTATGCCAAATATCTAGACTTAGAAACTGAACGTATTTCATTAGGTTTGCTTTAGTATTTTCTCTGTATACAACATACACATTCACATGTATGCATGTACAAATACTTTTCTAATTATATATTGGAAATATCATAGTTCCTTTTCCCTACATATTTCAGTGCATATTTTTTGGAAAAAATTATCTTTCTCTCCTATTGTAGTTCAATTATTAAAATCAGGGAAAGACTTCCAACGTTTTAATTAAGAATAAATCATGTAAACTATAATCCCTATGTTTTCATTGCAAATTCTTCCAAAACTGTCACTTATAATCCCTCTCTCACCACCCACTTAAATGTCCAATTCATTATTATGCACTGAATTTAGAGTACTATCTTTTTAATATTTTGTTGTGGTATCTCCCATGTTCATCTTTTATTCTGAATTTGACATTTTCACAATACAAAAAATATATATGCAGTCCAGGGTACCTTACAAATTGTTTGTTTGATATTTCATAAAGAATAAGTTTAGGTTATGTAATAGTAAATGAAAATTAATGAGGCTGTGTTTTTGAAGTCTTTTGATCTGAGACAAAATGCACAATATCCAAGATAGTATACTAAGTTTAGAGTTCCTGTGGGAATCAGGAGATCCCTAGGTAAACTTTAGCTATTCTTTCTTTACTATTAGAGTGATTGATCTTGTGATCATTGATAATATAAGGGAAATAGTACCTGTTGCAGCAAACAGCTTTCGTTGCATGACCTATAACGCTTAAGTATGACTCTTGTTAAATAAAGGAATATGAAATAAGCCTAGTATCACCCCAAAATAACCACTGACAAATAATTCAAAACATTCTTTCCCTTTATGTATGATTTTTGTCTCTACATTTCAAATTTCCTGTTTATAATACAGATCTTAGTTCTCTGTGCTTCAGGGTAGGACATTTATAGAGTAACAGTAAAAAATTTTTTTCTCAGAAGAACAGTAGGGGAATCCAAAAAAGAGCTAAGAAGAATGTAAGGTTGCATTTAACAAATACCTATGTTTGTACTTAGAAACTGTGACATATGGACTGCATAAAAATCAGAATTCAATTATCTTTGTTAAGGACAACATGATTACAATCTCATACTTTATTATCATATCCTTTCTTATTCTGCTAAATTTCATCTCAGAGTTCCTATAATGTTGAGTAAATATGTAATATACATTAATATGTACTCCAAGGGTTTATTATCTTCATGGAATACAAGATAATTATACTTATTTTCAGTGAAAATTTATGAAATAGCCACCTTAAAAAGGAACACTAATGAGTCCTGAGTTTCAGAGAATAGAATTGAATTCTCTGGTTATTTAAAAAAATAATAAAATCCTCAAGATTCCTATGAACAATACCTTCTAAAAATAAAACTCTTGCTTTTGGTAACATATCAAAATTGCATTACAAAGTAAGTAGCAGTGGGGAGAATGAAATAGCTTTAAGAATACTTTGAAGCATGGGATCTTTAAGAATAAAATTCCTTTAGGATTTTGTCACATTGGTGGAATACTAAAGTTATAGTTCATTTATGGAAGGTCACAATCAGAGAGTTTAATTTTAGAAGTATAGCACCAGAGAACTGTTTCTATTGATGTAGGCTACTTCATTGAACTCCAAAAATGTGTCAAGAGTAACAAATTGATCTGACATGTCCAGTCAAAGATCTGCTTTAAGCAGAAACCATGGCTTGCAGAACACTGTAATGTTTTAATTTTTGCTTTCTGACCACAAAAAGCAGTCTTTGTTTGCAGTCAGGATGAACACCTGTGTAATCCTTAAACGTTTACAGACATGTCTTTAAAAGCTCCATGGTGCAGTTAAGATTTAATCTATCAAAGTGGTATAAATAATGTAGACATTGCCCTAGGTGCCAATTCTTCCTGCAGCAGATAGAAAAACATAACAGTAAGAACTTTGCTGATTTTCACATAGCTCGAATAACACTGCCAACAAGGACAGAGGGTAACAGTGCTATTCTGAAGATACAGTTTTGGCATTATTAATAATGTGCTAAGGTCTAGAAATCGAAAAATAGAGTACTGGCAAAGGTAAAATTAAGCCGAAGAAACAAAATCAGATAGTTTCATGCTGAAATACTGGGATCTTATTTTGAAATTATTGTAATTAAAAAGAAGATTGTTATAAGAAAGATCAAGCAGTTGGAAACTTAAGACAACCTTTTGAAAGTGTTTTTAACTCTGTTTTGAAGAGTAGACTTATGCAACGAAAACATTTGTTTCACAAATGTGGAAATTCAATTTTAATTTAAAATCAGTCATTTATTAAATATTATGTAGGGCATGTAAAGCACTATGCTGGGCAATATAATGAATAATAAAAGTTGCTGCTAACTTAATCTAGTAGGAAAGATAAGGAGAATATACTTGAGCTATAGATAATATTGAAAGGAAAACGATTTCAGTTGATTGTTCTGGAAAAATCTCCTTGGTAAATGAGGAAGTGAGATTATTAAGAACACAGGTTGATGAAATGGTGGAGAAATATTGTCAACGTGCAATGACATAGAGGCGGGAAAAACAAGGGACACAAAATAATTGATTTTAGCTGAAGGAACGGAATTATTAGAAGAATAGAGGAGTTAGTTTGGAGCTATGTTTTTCTCTCAGATTATGTAAGGACTGAAATTCCAAAGTAAGATTAGGTAGTAAAATAAATAAATAAATAAATAAATAGATAAATAAATAAATACAAAATAAAAGAGTCTGTGGGAAAATAACCTCCATAAGCAGAAACTAACATACTCTAGTTTTTCAATGCTGAATAAATGAACAAATTAGAATATTACTCCTGGAAATATATTATCAGTTTTACCATATACACAGACAAATAGATAAACCAAAAGCAGATAAATTGTAAAAAATTTCTTACTTTATTTAAAATAGGATTAAATTCAAGATCAGGTACTAAAATAATATACATATGTTCTTTCTGCACCTGCCTGTACCAAACAGGTAGGATGATAATCAAATTTTATTCTCTTTTATCTTAATAAATTTATTTTTCAGTCTTCTAAATTTATACATGTTTTCATTGGTATAGATTTGTGATATATAATTGCACTCTTCTTTTCTATTCTAGGTATCTTCTGGTTCCAGATGAATTTTAGGAATGATTTCTCTGGCTCTGTGAGGTATGTTAAGGGTATTTTTATTGGAATTGCATTAAATCTGTATAACAACTTTGGGAGAATGGCCATTTTCACAATGTTTGTTCTTCCTATCCATGAACAAGGAATGTCTTTCCATTTTCTGAGATCCTCTTCAATTTCTTTTTTCAGAGTACTGTAATTTTCACTGAATATTTCTTTTTCTTCCTTTGTTAGATTGATTCCTAAGTGTTTATGTGCTGTTGTGAAGGATATGGCTTCTCTTATTTCTCTCTCAATGAATTTGTTGTTTGTGTACAGGAATGCTATTGATTTTTGAGTGTTGATTTTGTATTCAGCTACATTACTGAATTTGGTTATTACATCTAGAAGTCTTTCAATGGAGTTGTTGGGATCTTCTATGTAGTGTATCATGTCATCTGCACATAATGATAATTTAAATTCTTCATTTCCTATTCTTATTTCTTTTATTTCTCTGTCTTGCCTAATTGCTCTGGCTAATGTTTCCAGTGCTATATTGAATAGGAGTGGTGATAGTGGACAGCCTTGTCTTGTTCCTGATTTTAGAGTGAAAGCTTTCAAATTTGACCATTTAAGATGATGCTGGCTGTTGGTTTGTCATAGATGGCTTTTATCAGGTTGAGGTAAAGACCATTTATTGCAATTTTCCATAGGTTTTTTTAAATCATGAATGAGTACTGGACTTTATCAAAAACTTTTTCTGCATCTATTGAAATGATCATGTGATTCTTATCTTTGACTCTATTGATATGGTGTATTATGTTTATTGATTTGTGTGTGTTGAACCATTCCTGCATTCCTGGGATGAATCCCACTTGTTCATGGTATGTAATCTTCTTGATGACTTGCTGCACTCTGTTTGCCAGTATTTTATTGAGGATTTTTGCATCTATGTTCATTCGGGACATTGGCCTGTAGTTCTCTTTTTTGGTTGAGTCTTTCTCTGGTTTTGCTACTAGAATAATACTTGCTTCCAGGAATAAGTTAAGGAGACTTGCTTCCCTTTCAATTTCAGTGAAGAATTTGAGGAGTGTTGGCATTAAGTCTTCCTTGAATTTCTTGTAGAATTCAGTTGTGAATCCATCAGGACAAGGCTTTATTTCATTGGTAAAGTTCCAATTACCTTTTCAGTTTCATTAACTGAAACTGAATTATTCAGCAGTTTTCCATCTTCTTGATCCAGCTTTGGTAAGACATATGTTTCCAGAAATCTGTCCGTCTCTTCTGTGTTATGGAACCTATGAGAATGAAGGTTTTCGAAGTAGGTATTGATGATCTTCTGTATTTCCACAGGGTCTGTAGTACTTTCACATTTTTCATTTCTTATTGCATGAATTTGAGTTTTTCCTTTCCTTTTTAAAATAAGGTTGGCTACGGGCTTATCAATTTTATTTATTCTTTCAAAGAACCAACTGTTCAATTCATTAATTCTCTGTATTGTTTTCTTAGTCTCTATTGCATTAATTTCTGCTCTGATCTTTGTAATTTCTTCCCTTATTTTGACTTTTGGCTTAACTTGCTCTTGTTTTTCTAGATATTTGAGGTGTTGCATCAAGTTGTTTATTTGTGTTTGTTTTGTTTTCCTAATGTGGGAATTCATTGCAATAGATTTCTTCTGAGCACTGATTTCATTGCATCCCACAGGTTCCTATAAGCTGCAGTTCCATTTTTGTTTGCTTGTAGATATTGTTTAATTTCTTCTTTAATTTTCTCTGTGACACATTGATTGTTCAGCAGTGTATTATTTAACTTCCATGTGTTTATGGAGTTTTTGCAGTTTTTTGTCATTAATTTCTAGTTTCATGACACTATGATCAGATAATATGCATGGGATAATTTTGATTCTTTTGCATTGACATAAGCATGTTTGATGGGCTAGTATATGATCTATTTTAGAGAATGTCTCATGTGAAGCCAAGAAGAATGTATATTTTGATGTTATTTGGTGGAATATTCTGTAAACGTCTACTAAGTCCATTTGCTCACAAATTTGAATCAGTTCTGTTATTTCTTTGCTGATTTTCTGTCTAGTTGATCTGTCTCTTTGTGTCAATGGGGTGTTAAGGTCCCCTGTTATAATTGTGTTATTACTTATTTGATTTTTCATTTCTATGACTATTTTTTATATAGCTGGGTGCTCCCATGTTTGCTGCATATATATTTAAGATTGTTATCATTTCCTCTTGAAGTTTCCCCCTAACTAGCATGCAGTAACCTTCTTTATCTCTTTTGATCCTTCTTGGTTTGAAGTTCACATTCTCTGCAAATAGAATAGCTATACCTGCTTTTTTTGAGTTCCTGTTGCATGAAGTATTGTTTTTCTTCCTTTGCCTTTGAGTCTATGAATTTCCTTTTGGGTTAGATAGGTTTCTTGTGTACAGCATATGGCTGGATGTTGTTTCTTGATCCATTCTGCCAGTCTGTTTCTTTTAATTGGTGAATTGAGGCCATTTACATTAATGGTTATAACTGATATATATTGGCTTATTTTTGTCATGTTATCTTTCTGATGTTGGTTCTTTGCCTTTCCCCTCTGTTAAATTGCTTGCCATGGTTAGTGGTTTTTTTCTGTTGGTGTTCTGGGAGTTGTAGTTATTTTTATGTCTATCTAGAATATCTTTCAGTATTCTTTGCAGGGTTTGTTCAGTGGTCATGAAGTTCTTCAGCTGTTCTTTGTCATGGAAGCATCTTATTCCTCCATCAGTTTTGAAGGACAGTTTTGCAGGGTACATCAGTCTGGGTTGGAAGTCATTTTCCTTTAGAATTTGTTATACTTCACTCCATACTTTTCTTGACTTCATTGTTTGTGCTGAGAAGTCTGCTGTGATTCTGATGGGCTTTCCTTTATGATCTGTCTCTTCTCTAATAGCTTTTAATATTCTGTTCTTATGTTGAATTTCTAGGATGTTGATTGTTATATGCCTGGGTGTAGATTTATTTTGGTTATGACTAATTGGAGGTCTATATGCTTCACTTATCTGTATGTCAGTTTCCTTTCCCATGTTTGGGAAATTTTCAGCTATTACTTCTGTAAATAGTCTTTTGACATCATTTGTGTTGGCACCTTC